>VSMD01088310.1:0-49819 GCA_008750895.1 Mirza zaza | reverse complement strand
TAATTAAATGTTACAGAATGAACGTTCTAGAAAGGATGTCATTCATACAAAAAGCTTCAATAAGAAGTCATTTTTGAATACTGAGAGGCCCCAAATGAAATACAATATAAATTACAGCAGCTCATCAAAACTAACATACATCTCACAAACCATTCAACAATCATTCTCCATCTCATAGTCTGAAATTAAAATCCGTCTGTTTTTCTCTAAGGTCTAGTCCCAATTGTGTTATATTTTTGATGGGTAAACATTACTGGGATATTACTTTATATAACTTACTTTTCCTCTGTTTTATACAATTCTGTTTTATTATAAACTTCTTGCACTTGGAAATGCATAATACATAGGAATTAGTTCAAGAACTACAGTTTTCTAAAAAGGTAAAAATTAAGGTCAAGTACGTGGGAATCATTTATAGAAAAATTTCCTGAAATATTTTTAGATTCAGTGAAATAGAGGCAGGTTTAAGAGCATTTGCCGAAGATGGCGGGGATTCTAGAGTCTGCCTGTAGTCTTAGTGTAGACAGTTTTCCTCTGCTGTTACAGATTTTAGAGAGACTAATAACTTCTTTTCTTGTTTTGACTTTATCTTTGATTTAGTTTATCTGATACTGTTTGCACATTTCTCCTTCATAATCCAATTTCTTTATGTTGTGTTGGGTCTACATTAATAATCAGGAAAAGAGAATCAAAGTAAAATGTCTTTTTTCACCTTCAAAGTACCAAAAAAAAGTTTTTTCTTCCACCTCACTTATTTTGCTAGCCTTACAGAAATCTGTAAAACTACCAAAGACATCTATCTGCAGAAAGTAAGACCTAATTAATAATTAAAACTTAACTTGGAACTCTGACAGTTTATTTTTGAGAAATTGTTGTATGTTTGGGACAACATGTACTGAGGAGTAGAAAGAGGGAAGCTAAAGAATTTTGGAAGTACTGCTCAACTTTCGAAATGAGCAGGGGTAGGGTATTAATCTATAAACAGATGAAAAGAAAACAGAAATACTGCTAAATAGGAAAATGAAGAGTGAAAAATAAGTCTCATGTCTTGAGGAATAGTGCTTTTTGGGATATTCCTTCTTCTACTTGACACTCATAGCCCTGAGTTATGGCTTTTCTTCCTCTATAATGAGAGGCATGATAATTAGCATTGCTTTTGCTGTTGTTATTTTTTCTCTTGAACAACAGAGTCTTGGGTTTAGATGTTTGTATACTATACTCACTGTATAATTTTAGGCAAGTGAGCAAATCTCCTTAATGCTCACATTTCTCATTGATAAATAGAATCAAAGAATACTAACCTTGCAGGGATATCAGAAGGAAGAAAAGTAAGATATATTAAATGTTGGACACATCAAAAAGTCTAATAAAAAGTAACTGCACAGCTGGTACAGCTGCCATGGAGGATGGAGATTGGAGGGAAGGCTGAGGCCACCTGAAGGTGGAATCTTCATCACAGTCTCTGACACTCAGTCAAACCAGAAAGAGGTGATCATTGATGAGAGCCTGCTCCTGGTTGAGAGAATAGATGGGCAAAAGGTGCTGACCTGGGGTCAAGTATTATAGCTAATGGTGTCACTAATCCATTCATGCAAAGCCAATGGCGAAAGATCGTAGAGCCCTGGGAAATGTGAGTTGTAGCCTAGGGCACAAGCAGCCAAGGAGAAAGTCCAGACTCTAGAGCAGATTGAGTACACATCAACAGGGAGCTCAAAGGCTAACAGCATACACAAATTGACCAGGGTCAACCAAGCAGAGCACTGCAAAATTGGCAGTAAACCTTTCCCTACTGGGAAAAACAAACTTTTAGAAAGAAATAAAGAATATCTAACATGACCTGAAAGGGCTTCCATCATCTAGACCCAGCCTGCCTTTGTAATTCTCATCCTGAGCCATTCCCTCCTTTGTCTCTGAGCCCAGATCACATAGGCTTTCTGTTACTTTAAGTGTCACATGTCTTATGTTTAAGGCTCTTTATTTATGTACTCATCTTTAGATCACAATTTAATGCAAATAAAGCAATCCTTATTTGCTCAACTCCTAAACCCTGCCAATATAGTATGTTATATAACCCTAAACTTCCCCTTGTCAGTAATAACAACTTAGTTAAATACTGCATATCTAAATTATTCATTTAAAGTTTCTTAATTTACTGGTTTTTGAGAAGAATAATTTTTTCTATCTTAGCCAGTTAGTGCTTATATCATAGGTGCTTAGCGTGGCATCTTATATGAGAAATTAATAAGCATTTGTTAAGTAATTGAATGAATAATAATCGGACAGAGCCTTAAGTCTAAAACTAAGAGCCTTAGTAGCAACAGTAGGTGAGGATCAGAAAAATCCATTACTAGGGATGAGACAGAAAGAGAAAACAGAGCCTAAATGGGGAATAAAATAGAACTAGTTTAACCAATATAGGAGTTTATCAATGTATTGGTGAAATACTTTGGAGCTTAAAAATCCTGCACTAGAGTTAAGCCTATAATAAATTTGATGAAGAAAATCTATACATGGTTTGTCTATATGTTGTCTTGCTCCTTTTCAACTAATATATCTTGGGGATTGATAAACTCAGATTCAATAAAAAGAGACACCTGAATTGAGTAAAGCCACCTTGTTAGTCACATCTTTGGTAGTAATGATGCTTAATATTAACGTCAAGTATTGAGTAATTTCATATATTTTCTCACTTAATCCCATTAACCCTCAGAAGTAAGCATTATTTGAATTTTGCAGATGAGGACATTGGAGTTCAAAGGGGTTAGGTAATTTGTTTGAAGTTATACGGCTGTTAAGGGGCAGAGCTGAAATTTGAACCCAACCACAAGTTATTACAAAGCTCGTGTTCTTAACCCTCATGCTGGATGTAGTATAACTGGTGCAGGATTGCTTTTATTGCTTTATCAGTTCAGTCACGATTTTATAAAATGATGTCCACATAGAACTTTTTCTGTGTCAGAAAGCCGGAGTCTTATGGCAAGAGTCTACTCAGCAGGTCAGGATTTTATCTCTGTGACTTTCCTTTCCTTTATTTCTATCACTCTTTTTAAGTAAATAAAGTGAAAGTAAGTATACAAACAGTTTGAATTAGCTACTATATCTTGGCAGGAAATAGACTTTATGTCAACAGATTTGGAACCAAATTGAAGAATTTACAAAGATGTTAATTAATTGTAATAAAACTTGGTACACTAGAGAGAGTAAATCTAAAAACACATTCAGAAATCTAAGGCAAATATAAGGCATGTTATATTAAATTTAACGATTTTTTATCTGCTTGTCTATCTTTATGGTCTGGCTTTTTTCATGTTAATTATATTTCGTCAACTTTTGTTCATTCTCTTTATTTTAAGTATTTTTCATATTGATGTCTTCTTCCTGTGTCTCTTCCTAGAATAATGGTTTACCAGTCAAATTTCCTTGTTTACAGACTTGGCCCCTCTCCATGGCCCTGACTATACATTGCTATGCATTTACATAGTCTACCCTTTCCTGCCAAAGATGGAATGTAGATCATGCTAATGATTATTCTTTCTTGAAATTACATGGTTTTCAAGGCAACTGCATTTTGTATTAATTTCTAGCTAATGACCAATTACCAAATAAATGAAACTTATGTTTAACTCTGTAATGAAGAGTTAGATAAAGGTGAAATAGTACATTGCTGGAATATTTGACTCTTTCATTCCCATCAGTTTTTAATAATTTTTTAGTAGAAAAGTTTACATACGGTAAAATATACAACTCTGAAGCTAACTTTAAGAGTCTTGACAGAGATATATAGCCAAGTAACTTGCATTCCTATTAAGATATATCCATCACCCCAAAAAGTTTTTCCTCCGTGTTCTTTCTCTGTAAATCCTCCCCAAATTCCAAAGGCAAACACTTTTTGATATTTTTTTTTGCTTATTCTAGAGATTAAATAAATGTAATTCCATAGTAAGTACTCTCCTGTGACTGACTTGCTTCATGCAGCATAAGATCTGTAAAATTAATTCACATTCTTGCTTATATATAGCAAGAGTTCATTAATTTTTAATACTGAATAGCATTCCATTGCATTTATATTGCAATTGGTTTCCATTCTGTTGGTGTTATGATGTGCCTTGTTTCCAATTGGGGGCTAGTAAGAATAAGGCTTATATGAAACATTCTTATACAAGACTTTTAGAGGACATAGCTTTCCTTTTTCTTGAATAAATACTTAGGTATGGAATTATTGGGTCATGGCTTCAAGGTCTATCACCTTATAAAGTACCAAAAGAAAGTACCAAAAACATTTAGATTCCTACCAACATTGTATCAGTGTTCTGATTGTTACACATTCTTGTCAATGCTTGATATTGTCAGTTTTTAAATTTTAGCCATTCTAGCAGGTATTTGGTAGTATTTCATTGTGGCTTTACTTTGCATTTCCCTGGTGACTAATGATATTAAGATCTTTTTCTGTGCTTATTTGCCCAGTTGTGTATCTTCCTTTTAAAGTGTCTACTTTAGTCTTTTGTCCTCTTTTCCCCCCTAGTTGTGTTGTCTTTTTATTACAGAGTTTCAGGAGTTCTTTATGTATTCTAGATGCAAGTCCTTTGTTAGATGTGTGTAGATTGCAAATATTTGCACCCAGTCTATAGCTTGAATATTCATTTTTCTTAATGTAGTTCGATGAGGAGTTTTAAATGTTGATAAAGCATAATTTTTTCTTTATGATTATTGCTTTCTATGTACTATCTACAAAATGTTTGACTACTCACAGATTGCAGAGTTATTCTCCTTATGCCTGCTTCTAAAAACTTTATAAATTTAACTTTTTCTCATTTTTTTTACCTAAATAAAATGTTATGCTTTGCAATAGGCTACATGGATACCCAATGGATACATTTTTATTTCAGTTATCACCAATGAACCATAATAACCTCGACTCTTTTGCAAGTACTTGACTCCATTTTTCCCTCTCACTTTTATAGGTTAGAGGGAAGGTTTTAGATAACTGTATGAGTTAGGATCTACTTAGAAGGAGAAACCACCCTCAGTATTTCAGACAGAGAGAATCTAATTCAGAATTGGGTAAGGAAATGTTGGAGGAGCTAGAAAAACAAAAGAGAGAAAAGTAAATTTACCTGAGCTTAGTAACTGTGGGAACCAGAGTTGGAGGAGCAAGATGGAAGCAGAACTTTCCCAGCTCCTGAGATCACTGCTGTTAGAAGCTCCTGCTGTTAGAGTCAAACAACTAGCACCTGCCCTTCCAGGCCTCTGGTACTGCATCTGTTGTCATTAACGCTAATCTTGCCTCTCCCTGCTCGTGAACATTCCACTGGAAACTAGAAAGATGAAGGAAGTCACTCTTCTCTTCCTTTCTCTCAATCTTCCACCAGTGACTCTCATTGGCAGAACTGCAAAAGAAACCAGTTTTTGAGGGTGTCTGTGTAATATCATCTGTGGGTTTCCAACAACTAAAATACAGAAGACAGCACAGAAAGAGAGAAACAATTGACCAACACATAATGCATCAGGCCCCATCTCATTAAATAGCTATGTGGGCTGTGGGACTTTTCAGTCCACACTCACTGTGTTGACCCAGACGACCAATGGACAGCATCTATTTGAGGCCTTTCCATACCTCTCCTAAGATTCTGTGCAGCCTGTTTAAATCACAAACCAAACTAAAACCTCAATACAATGCTATTCTCACCCTTACTCCTCCCACAAAATATAAATCAGTACATAAAGTGAGAGCCATCTGCTGAGGATGTCCTGAGCAAGCAGGTTCCCAAGGTCTACCCTCATCTATATTCACAGCTCCAGGGCTTCTCTGGGGTTTGAGGTCATTGAGCTGCTGACTAGAGCAATCCCACAGCCTGATGTGGCCAGAAAATGTTTGTGGAGACAAAAATTATACTGCGAAGAGCCCTTCCCTTATAATTGCCCTGAATAATACAAACAACCAGAATGAACCAATTAAAAACATCCCAGGGAAGAGCAGCTTTCCAGAATGGTGGCATGAGGAGCTGTGCAAACCCTCCCCAGAAAAACAACCATATCAAGTGAAAATTAAACACAACAACAAAAAAATTAAGTCTCAGGAAATTGTCTTTGTCTTACACAAACGGAAAAATAATTTATTCAAGAAAATCTCTGAAATCTTGGTGAGAACAGGGAGAGTCTGTGGCATTCAAACTGTGACCAGCTCCCTTTCCCGCTCCAGCTCAGTGGGATGGGAGTCTTTGGGCAGATACATCCAAGAACATGGGGCAGCTTAAGGTGTCTGACTTTACTCAGAACAAAGTGTGGCAAGTTCAAGTGGAAAGGCACTGTCAAAATTAAATAGAGATTTTAGCTGGGAAGAACCCTCCTAAAGTATAAACAAACTTCAAAGACTGGCTTTAAAAACTACTCCTACAAAGGAGCCAGAAATTAATCTGATCAGACTGTGGAACAATTTCTGCTCTGGGACATCATTGAAAACAAGAGAACACTTAGCTAGCAGTTGGTGAAGTCTAACATCTGAGTGTGATACTAATACAGTGATACCAGCCAGAAACTTACAGGGAGATAAGGGAGAACAGGGAAGGAAAGACACAAAGAGCTCAGATAAAACCACTGTCATCCCTGGGATGAGAGGAGAGGGTCAAGGTGAATATGCATGCCCAAGGCTGCACCCTCTGAGGAGCAATAGTACATGCTGGACATTACAGGAGAAATAGACTTCAATGGACAGAGCCCTAAAATATATAAAGCAATAACTGACAGAATTAAAAGGAGAAGCAGATGATTCAAATATGATACTTGGAGACCTCAATATACCACTTTCAATAATGGAAAAAACAAGTAAGCAGAAGATGAACAAAGACATATAAGACTTGAACAGCACTATAAGCCAGCTAGCCTTAGCATACGTATCTAGAACACCACCCAACGCAGGCAGAATACATATTCACCTCAAGCACGCATGGAACATTTTTCAGGATAGACCATATATCAGGCCATAAAACAAGCTTCAGTGAATTTAAAGGGATTGAAATCATACAAAGTATATTCTCTGACCATGAGAGAATGGCATTAGGAAAAAAAACTAATGGGAGAAATTTACAAATATGTAAAATTAAACAATGCACTTCTGAATACACATCTAAATAGTCAATGGGGCAAGCAAACAAGGAATTACAAATGACATTAGAAAATACTTTGAGATGAATGAATATTAAAAATAAAAACGTACCAAATCTTACAGTAAGCCATTAGGCTGGTGCTTAAATATGTAATTTATAGCAATAAATACCTTTATTTAAAAAGAAAAAAATAGTTTAAATCAATAACCTCACCATATACCTTAAGAAACTGGAAAAAAAACCCAGAAACCTAAAGTAAGCAGGATAAGGGAATTAATAAAGGTCGAATCAATAATTAGTGAAATAGAGAATAGAAATATTTTTAAAAAATCAATGAAACAGAAACTTTTGCTTTATTTTAAATCAACAAAGCTGAAAAGCCTTTAGGGTAAATGACCAAGAAAAAAAGAGGGAAGATTAAAATTACCACAATCAACCATAAGAGATGAGACCTCACTATCAACATTATAGAAGTGAAAAGAATCGTAAAGCAATATTATCAAAACAAATTCCAAAAAAAACAAAAAGATTACATAGACAAAATGGACAAATTCCTAGAAAGATACATTTGACCAAAGGAAGAAATAGCAAATCTGCATCAACCTATAACACAATAAATAGATTGAAAAAATCCCATTCCAGATCCTTTATTGATGAATGCTAACAAATATTTTAAAAATTAATATTAAATCTTCACAAACACTTCCCAAAAATAGAATAGGAGATGCATTTCCAATTCATCTTATGAGGCCAGTATTACCCTTATACAAAAACCAGAGGGAGAAATTACTATACACACACACACACACACACACACACACACACACCAATATCTCAAATGAATATAGGCTAAAAATCTTCAACAAAATACTGCCAACTGGGTCAAACAAGATGTAAAGGATTATACACAATTAGCAAGTGTGATTTATCACAGGAATGTAAGGTAGTTTTAACATATGAAAATCAATCGTTATGTTATGCCATATTAATAAAATAAAGAATAAAAACCACACAATTATCCCAATATGTGAAGCAAAAGTATTTGCAAAAATTCCAACACTTTTTCATGATAATAACACTCCAAAAACTCGTAATAGAAGGAAATTTCTTAACTTAATAAAGGACATCTACAAAAAACCCCATAGCTAACATTATACTTAATGGTATGTTTTCCCCCTAAGATCAGAAATAAGACAAGAATCTCTGTTCTTGCCATTTCTATTCCACATTGTACTAAAAGTACTAGTCAGGCCAAATAGACAAGAAAAATAAATTGCATCCAGACTGGCAAAAGAGAAGTAAAACTATCTCTATTCACAGATGACATGATCTTATATATAAAAATTCCTAAAGAAATCACTAAAAACCTATTACAATAATAAGCAAGTTCAGCAAGGTTGTAGGATAATGCAAGATCAATATAAAAATCAATTATCTTTCAATACATTAGCAATGGGAATTTTTTTTTAAAAACTGAAAAACTTATGTTTTGAGAACTGTAAAACTTAGTTGAAAGGAGGTGAAGACCTAAATAAATGGAAAGATATTCCATGTCCATGAGTCAGAAGGCTTAAATTGTTAAGATGGCAAGATTTCCAAAATTGATACACACCTAATGGATACAGGGAGCACCTTCTGGGGGATGGACACGCTTGAAGCTCTGACTCGGGTGGGGCAAAGCCAATATATGTAACCTAAACGTTTGTACCTCTGTAATATGCTAAAGTTTAAAAAATTTTTTTTTTAAATTTCCAATATTGATTTACAGATCCAACGAATTCCTTATCAAAATTCCAACTGGCTTTTTCAGAAATTGACAAGCTGATTTTAAAATTCATATAAAAATGCAAGGGACACAGAATAGCAGTACACACTTGAAAAGGAACAAAGTGACAAACGTTTTGGTTTCAAAACTTACTACAAAGCTACAGTAAACAAAAGACACTGTGGTACTCACATGAGAATAAACATATATATTATGGGACAGAATTGAGAACCAGAAATAAAAACTTATAACATTTACAGTCAATTGATTTTTGACAATGTTTCTTCCAATGCAATGAAGAAAGTGTAGTATTTTAAGAAATGATGCTGGGACAACTGGCTATCCACCTGCCAAAGAATGAAGATGGATTCCCTTCCTCATATTATACATAAAAATTAGCTCAAAATGAATCACAGACCTTAATGTGACAGCTGAAACTATAAATTCCTAGAATAAAATTTAGGAGTAAATTTTTGTAATGTTGAATTAGGCAATGGTTTCTAGACACAACACCAAAAAAAGAAAAAAGAAAAATGGATAGATTAAACTTCATCAAATTAAATATTAATAACTTTATGCTTCATGAAGTACACAATCAAGAAAGTGCCAAAACAACCCATAGAATAGGAGAAAATATTTGTAAATCATGTATCTGAGAAGGGGTTAATATTCAGAATATATAAAGAAATTCTTAGAACTCAACAATAAAAAGACACACAAATCAATTAAAAAATGGAAAACCTTTAAAAAGACATGTACCAAAAAAAAATGGCCATTTGCAAATGGCCAAAAAGATGCTCAATATCATTAGTCATTAAGGAAATGTAAATCAAAACCACAATGAGATACAGCATCACACCCAATAGGATAACTAAAAATAACAGGATTTAACAAGTGCTGGCTAGGATGTAGAGAAGTGGGTACCCTCAAATATTGTTTGCAAGACTTTAAAATTATACAGCCACTTTGGAAAACATTCTAGCAGTTCCTTAGCATATTAAACATAGATTTACCATGTGATGTCAAACAACCACTCTTTTATATATCCAAGAGAAATAAAAATATATGTCCACACAAAATTTTGTACCTGAGTATTCTTAACAACACCATTCATAATTACCAAAAAGTAAAAACATACCAAACTGATCAATGACTATACAAATTATGATATATACATATAATAGAATATTATTCATCAGTAAGAAGGAGTGAAGTACTGAGACATGCTACAGCATGGATTAAACTTGAAAATATTATGCTAAGAAAGAAATAAGTCACAAAAGAAAACATATTGTATGATTCCCTTTATATTTAATATTAAATGTCTAGAATAGACACATGCATAGAGAAGGAAAGTAGATTAGGGAATGCACTTTTTTGGGGGGGAGGGGATGAAAATGTTCTCAAATTATGTAGTAATGACAATTGAAAAATTCTGTGATTACATTAAAAATCATTGACTTATATACTTCAACAGGTGAATTTTGAGGTATTTAAATTATATCTCAGTAAAGCTTTAATAGCAAGCAAACAAAGATACAAGCATAACACCTGGGGAAACTCCATTTGATTTTCAAACATTGCAATTTTTCTTTGCTATAAAAGCCTGCAAGAGCCACCATGATGATATGCACTTTACATATGTAATTTCACTTAATCTTATGTAATAACTACAATAACTTCATGAAGTAAGTATACCATTATCTCAACTCTGTAGATGATATAGAAGAGAGCAAGGAAGGCTAAAGCTATTGGTCAAATTCACCTCATTGAATCTCACAACCAAGTTCTTGTTTTTAAGTATGGTGTTATTCTGCCTATCCTGCCCCACCACCCCAAAACAGGACACTTAATTCTCTTGACTATAAAGGACCAACACCAGTGGGTTTTGTGCACAAATTCCTCCTTGGGGAAATTTCAAAATCCAAGTATTGATAGTATCACAAAGGAGATTTTAGCTGGCAACTAGTAAGCATGCAATATCAAATAACCCAGATTGTTTGTTAGTTTTAACTTTTTGGCATGAAGGGAGGTATGATAAGCATGTTCAAATAATTCACAGTGTTCTTATGTTTTATCCTGTGCTCTTATGTTTTATCCGTCATGTTTTTCAAATATGACATTTCTAAAATGTCTTTACAGGTTCCCCTTTATTATTTGTGCAATGATACATAGCATAAATTGTAAATACACAGATTATAATATTGAACTCTAGTGAAAAGGAGGATGTACCAACACCAGCTAATGACACTCAATGAAATAGTGATGAAAAGTGAATTAACAGATCATTTTACACACTCTTCCAAGCTGGTAAACAATTGGATTCAGACTGGCCTTTAAGTAGAATTACTCAATTCATAACCCTGCAAAAGTATTATATATAAGGATTCAATGGGATGCCAAAATCATACAGATCAATTGTTTTAACAGATAAAGAAAGTGATAGCTCTAGAAATTATGCTTTAATTTCTAAGTCACAGAACTATCAGAGACAGAACCAGAACTAGAATCCAAGTCTCCCGGTTTCCAGCCCAATTACAATGTTTCTGTTTCAAATTTAATACTGCTGGACTCAGAATTTTCATTTAATGTGGTTACATCCAGGCTTTATTTATACTTGACAAAATAGGAAAAATATTGTTATCAAACGTTGGAGCAAAAGGAATGCTGGTTAGTCAACATTTTATGAAGATTTATTAATTTTGTTCCAGTTGGTCTTATATTTATTTAAACATTGCTTAATTCCCCCTTTCTCCAGAGAAAAATCTTTCCCTGGCTCCTTGTCTTTATTCCAAAGCTGGAGAAGTTTATTTTGGTGATAGTGTAGAATTAGAGAAGACAGCTAAAGATTAGGGAAAGGCATTCTGTAAGAGATCCGCTGGGGCAATCAAGAAAGCAAGATGATGAAAACCTGAGAAACAATAGTCTCAACATAGAGAGTAAACATTTACTTAAAATAAGCTTTGAAATTTAAACATAACCCTCTGCTTTTTCTAGCAATAATGCTGAAATTTTACAAATTCCTTCATCAAATATCACAGGGCAATAATTATTACTCTGTAATATGGCAATTTGAGTCTTTATATTCTTGGAACAGAGAGAATATTATCACAAGAAAATATGTTATATGTTAGGCTCTTTTGGCACTAATTCTGGTTGGGTTTGGGATTGGTCCCAATTTACAGAATTGATGGAATATGACATCATAAACCCTATTTCCTAGAATTTCTGATTTTTAAAGAATGGTATAAGATTTCTTTGGTTGCTATTTCCCATTTGTTAATGTTTCTTTGTCTCATTAACTAGATTGTTCCTCTTTCTTCTTAATCTCAATATAGCTAATGATAATCACAAATTAATGGAATGTGCTTCTGATATAATTAAATAAATCACTTATTTATTTAATTAGTGGCAATAGACTCTAATCTTAGAATCTGATTGTAAGTATGTTGTCTTGAATCTAATCCAATGAGAACAGTTACATGTAAAAACAACTTCACTTAAAAAAAAAAAAAACACTTTTTGGCAAGCTATCCTCACTATATATTTGAGATTTCCAGCTAATTTCCCAAAAAGGGAAGAATTATAAGACATCATTCATTCATTCATATGTTCATCATTCACATTGTTCCTGATCCAAACCATTAAGGTTTACACTTTCTTATATTCCTTAACCTGCTTCTCACCTTCACCTTCAGTAATGTTGAAGTCAAGTAGAATATGACCAGAAAATATGTACAATGAATATTTTTCTTGTAATTCCAAAATATAGACTTAAATTATGTATATGGTTTAATCCACACATAGAAGGTATATTTGTAATTATTACATATGTATAACCAAACACAACATAAATATAATTTACAGATATAATATATTATTTTTAATAAAAGTAATACATGTAAATTATGGAAAAACAGAAAATTATTTTAATCATCTAGACTTCCGCCATTTAGAATTAACCAATCTTAATACTTTTATTTATTTCCCTCTGGCCTAAATAAATATCTAAAATAAAGAAATAAAGATTATGTTTACTCTCTCTGTTTATCATAACCAACTGGAACTTTACTACTTGCCATAGAGTCACAATGATTTAAAGATCATTTTCTAGCACAGCAGCCAATTAACATGATGAAAAGTCTAAGGGTAGCATAAAGCTTGATCTTTATGAATTTGAAGTGGCATGTTCAGTTTAGACAGATTAATTAAAACAACCAGGTACATTTTGTTATCATATTCGATTCACATCTTCCAGTATTAAGGTTGCATTAGGTTTTTAAAATGAGGAATTAATCCAGAGAGGTGCTAATTAAATGTAAATAAAGGCCATTATGAGCTTCTCAATGGAACTCAATTGGTATTATTATATTAAATAAAAATGGTGTCAATCAGATGCCCAGGTGCATGGCTTCTTTTAATTTTCAGCTGTAGGTTTTTCAAAGAACCACTATTGACTAGGTAAATTCAATTACACATTCATAAAAAGGTTTGCTGACCATTTTCTTGGATAGTGTGGAATATGTTGCAACATTGCTATTTATTCCCTCAAAACAAAGGTTTGTTCCATCAACAAAATGACTTCAGACTATCATTCATATCAAGCTGTTTAGTTCAACCAGAAAATTCCTGGAGTATAATTTCAATTGTGGATTTTTTCCAGGAAAGTAATCCAAGCATATTTCACAGTTTGCTAATGTATACTATGAAATATGCTCATAATCTTCTTTCTTATTCAATTTGGTTTGAACATATCTAAGTGTCTATATGTATTAAAATAAATTTTCCCTCAATTTAGCAGATACATGGTGGAGAATTATTTTTTTTCCATGAAAAAGAAAATAGAGATTTAAATGACAGAATTCAGGTCCTAAAAATAAGTGTTTTAGAAAAGTAGTCTTGAAATATTATGATCAATAATTGATCACTAGCATAGGCTAAATAATATTGTAATTGTCATCCTTCAGAAAAGTAGAAAATTACAGGTATAATTGTTCTGCTCTGATTTTAACTACTCTATATTGCTTACACTAAACATATAGTTGATTACAATGTCAGATGAATTTGATAAGCTTAGGTTACCAGTCCACTAGCTAGGATCCAAATTTTTAAATGCTTTATAACTTCTCTACAAAACTATAAGCATACTTAACTGTTGGTTTAAATCAAGTTAAAGTGTCATATTTTATTTAAATAATAACTTTCACATTTTCTTAAAGATCTGATTACTGAATAACATTGTTTTAAACATATGTATTCAAATAATACTACTAGCTAGTGATATCCTAAGTTCTCAAAAAATGTTTATTATTTTGAATGGAACTTAGAAAATGCACAGTAAACTGACTACTCTCAAGGAGCTCAAATTTTATATAATGAGACAGGAAAAAAAGGCAAACAGAGAAAATTCCTGATGCAAATATTAATACAATCAGAGATGTTTACCCTCTCTGAAAGTAGAACTAATTATCAAAATGCACTTTCTCCATAGGTTTCTGGAACTGAAATAATAATATCATGTCTTGTTATTGGAACAACATATCAAAAATGCAAGCAAAAATACAAAACTAATCTTCTGTAGAGTGATATTTTCAAGTTTGAGTTTATGTTACATTAACCTACTGTTTAAGAGGTTATATATGATGATATTTTTGTCTTTAGTATTATTTGACTAGTGTATGTTTATCCAGCTAACTATGCCAACAAAGAAATTCTGGAATATTCTTTCTGTTACATACTCTGAAGGATTCTTCTCAGTGAGATAAACTAACAAGTCTAGTTCCTTCCAAGGCTATAGGACATTTTTCAATTAGATTTTAAGCCAAATAAAACTATCAATAGCATGTCTGTAAGCCCAGGGCTGGAGATTTTGGCTCACTCTTCAGACAAAGGAGAGAAGGTCAGGTATGTTGTTTCCCCCGGGTTTTTATCTTTCCTAAGCCAGCAGATGAGAAAATTCCTCACTCAGTGGTAAATCCAAAAATTAGGGAATTTTCAGATGTGATGATAATGTTTTATCAAAGACCATAAGTATGTGTATCTGATGAAAAATACATTCTGTTTGGATCAGATAAATCTAAGTACAAACTTTGTTTCTGCTAATTACTAGGTGGGCGACCTCAGGCAGGTTGTTTACCTCCTCTGAAACATAAGTATAATAATAACTACTATGTAAGATTATTGTGAGAATATTATATAACTCCCTAGGATGGTGCCTGGCATACACAAATGGATCAGCAAATGGCACTCATATTTTTATTTAATCAATTTTTAAAAGAATTTAACGCTTTGAGAAAGCAAGAATAGGTGACACTTTTATTTACACATTATTAAAAACAATAACAACTACAACACCTCCCAAAACTTTACTATAGAGTGAAGGACAAACCAAAGTAGTGAAATGGTACATTGTTAATGCACTATTGTTAATGGTAAGATGTTAAGATTCAAGTAAACACAATGCAGCAATGTTAAATAAGACATTGTGATGGTCTAATTTTTTTCCAGCATATTATGGGGGTACAAATGTTAAGGTTATGTATATTGCCCATGCCCTCCCTCCCACCCACCCTACACCCGATAAATGTTATTCGTATATGTCCACTTAAGTGTTGATCCGTTAATACCAATTTGCTGGTGAGTACATGTGGTGCTTGTTTTTCCATTCTTGAGATACATCACTTAGAATGGGTTCCAGCTCTATCCAGGAATATACAAGAGGTGCTATATCACTATTGTTTCTTCAAGCCAAATAGTACTCCATGGTATACATATACCACATTTTATTAATCCACTCATGTATTGATGGGCACCTGGGTTGTTTCCACACCTTTGTGATTCTGAACTGTGCTGCTATAAACATTCGAGTGCAAGTGTCCCATTTGTAGAGTGTCATTTGATCTTTTGGGTAGATGCCCAGTAGTGGAATTGCTGGATCAAATGGTAGATCTACTTGTATCAATTTAAGGTATCTCCATATTGTTTTCCACAGAGGCTGAACCAGTTTGCAGTCCTACCAGCAGTGTAGGAGTGTTCCTATCTCTCTGCATCCATGTCAACATTTATTGTTTGGGGACTTTTTGAAAAAGGCCATTCTTACTGGAGATAAGTGACATCTCATTGCAGTTTTGATTTGCATTTCCCTGATGATTAGAGATGTTGAGCATTTTTTCATCTGTTTGTTGGCCTTTATTCTGTCTTCTTTTGAAAAATTTCTGTTCATGTCCTTTGCCCACTTTTTGATAGGGTTGTTTGATTTTTTTCTTGCTGATTTCCCTGAGTTCTAAATAGATTCTAGTTATCAGCTCTTTATTGGATGTGTAGCTTGCAAAAACTTTCTCCCATTCTGTGGGTTGTCTGTTTGCTCTCTTGACAGTTTCTTTGGCTGTGCAGAAGCTATTAAAAAGAAAGGCATCTCTGCACTTGACCAAATGAGTTATTAACATTTGGAAATTGATCAGTGGAGTGAAAATACAGATATTTAGTGAACTGGGTGTTAAGGACCCACAATGAGTTAAAGAAGAATCCTGTTGCAGGAGGGAGATGTCAAGCTTGAAAGCCTAATAGATAAGAGGAGAAGAAAACACAAAAGAAAGACAAGCAGAAACAACCTAGGTGCTGCTAAAGGACATAGACATGGGCAACTCAGCTCAGAGAATCCAAATTAAGGCAGTGTGAACATGGCCAAGAAAGAGCTTTATGTAAGGGGCCAGGAGATGGAGAGTGGAATTTGAAACACTCACCAGAGAATTGAAGAAGGTCCTAGGAGACAAACAGAAGCTCTTCTTCATCTGTAAATGCATTTTGTATATTCTTATCACTCATGAAGCTAGCATACTATTAAACTACAGAAGTTACTTAACATTTTATTATTATTATATGATTAATAGCAGAAAATGACCTTGGCTACAGTATTTAGGCTACTGCTCTTAGGCAAGTGTTATACAGAAGAGTAGATAGTAAAGGAACCCTCTGGCAAATCATGTAATTTTAGTTCTTGGAGATAAAAGACCAAATGAAATTGATAACACTGTTGGAAACCCAACTCGTATAGGAACAGATTTTTCACATGACCTTGAATGTCTTTCCACTTCATAAATATTTTCTGTGCATTTGACTAGTATGATCCATCTCGAGTCACCAAGAATATTTTTTAAAAATCTCAGTCATCAAATCAGTGTCATCTCATTAGCATATTGTTCTAAACTAACCCTTTGATTGGCCATGATGGATGCTTTGCCAGGGTGAATCGGGTCAGACAAAACAGGGAAGTTAATGTTTGGAAAATGAGAAGTGATTTCGATTATATAACTTGATTCACTGTATTTAGGTAGAGTTTTACTTTTTAAATTATATTAAAGATTTTTTTTAAAATCCTGATTTGTAGTACAAAAAAATGAGAAAATAAGACCTTGATTAAATCCTGACACTCAAAGATAATGTTCTAAGTAGAAAAGAAATACAAATGTTTTTATTGACTATGATTTTTGGTTTTATTTGGGGGATGGGTGGTAGGAAAAGGAGAAGATTCCGTGTTGATTTTATGTCCATAAAACCACCATTATATATTAATAATCTAATGTCAACATAAACTTTTCTAATGCCAAATTAAGAAGTACTTTTTAGCAACCTATAACACTTTTTATATTAATAACTTGTTAAAAACTAAAATAAGGTGTTCTGTCATATAAATTTTCATTCATGAGTACACAGGGACCTTCCCTCTGTGAATTAAGTGAATATTTCTTCAGTGATTCTATCTTTTATATTTTTGCCTTTTATGAATTTTTAACAGTTTCCACCTTCTTTCCTTTTTCCAGCATTTCTAACAAATCTTGTATTTAAAAGAAACCCAAGATCTATATCAAGATAAAAACATACTTAAACTTTTTCTTTAAATTTTAGAACATTTGGACTTTAGAATGATATATAAAATTGATATATTTATATCAAAGTTGTGGCTAACACTGAAAAATTATCATATTCAAGGGGGGTACATTATACTTAAATGTAAGAGCAAACATTTGTTTAGTCCAAGGATAAGGAGGAGATTAAATAATAATTCATATAAATCAAAGCTATAAATATTTTAAACAAATAAAATGATTTTTAAAAGAATGATTTATTTTTTAAGATTTAAGCTTCCTCTTTGGTAATATAGTACAGTGGTGAGGAAAGTGAGTTTGAGATCAGGTAGCCTCGGTCAGGTTTCTATTTCTTTATTCTTTAGCTTAGTGACAATCAGGAAGTTATTTTACTCCAGTAGGCCTCAGTTTACTCATCTCTAAAATTGTAATAATCACATTATTGTATTTATATCATGGGTTATTTGAAGATTCAGTGAGTTAACAAACAGAAAATATTTATCATGTCAGTTACTTAATACCTGTGAACTAATATTATTTATCTACATTCTTACTTAACTATTTACAAAAGGAATTTAGAAAGCTAATAGTGAATATGTTGCTAGAATGCAGTTATATTGAAATTCTTGTTTGTGTAGTAAAAGCTATTTTATCTCAGAAGAACTCAAGAATTCTAAGGAAAAGATTCCAAAACACTAGCATTTTTTTTTCACTAGTGGTAATCTTGGATTTTGTTGTCTAAATAAGGAAGCTACTTATTTAGTTTCTTAAATAAGTAGGAAGCTTATATAGGAAGCTTATATATAATATAATATAATACTATTATATTACCACAATGTTTAACAAAGATAGAAACTACCTGAAAATGATCTTTTATCAGGTAACTCCCCACACACTAGCATTTAATGGTTTGATCCTGAGAAATTGGTGAGATTTTATTCTGTGGAACCTCTGACTTTCTTTCTTTTTAGTATCTGCTTTTACATTTTTCAAGGCTACTATAATCTTTAAAAAATAGTTCATACTAAGGAGCTATTACCCCCCCCAAAAAAGGATTTTTATCTCTTCACAATGATAGTCACTCAGTACTTTTATTTTAAAAGAAGACCACCCATTTGAATCCCAGCTCTGCCACTTATTAAATATATGATCTTTGCCAAGTTACTTAACGTGTCAATTTCCCTTTATTCATCTGCAAAATGAGGGCAATACTTAGGATTAGATGATCATTATATTAGAGGGAGGGTAGAAAGTGAAAGAATAAAAGAAGGGAGGGAAAAAGGAAAGAATGAGGGAAGGAAGGATAGAAAAGAGGAAGGAAGAAAGAAAGGACAAATCAGCTGATGAAGGCAGTTCTGAAGATGAAAGGATGACTTGATAACTTTAGAATATCTGGCTTTAACAAAAAGCCACTAGCAGAGTGTTTGTTGCACAGTCTAGTCATGTCTAAGAGTGGCTCTACCCTGATATTGCTATTTCCTCTTTTCTCTGCCTAATATTTAGCTAAGGTAATTTTAATTGATTTCAACAACAATGGAAGATAAAGCAAGAAGATGTAGGAAATCCCCACTACGCAATGAGGAGGCTTTTAAAGGTGATGATTCCAACTGAAATGGAGTGATATTATTAGAGCATCACCCTGGACAGGCTGAGGTCTACTCTGTATCACTCCCTCAGAATTATCTATATGACATTGTTTATTCCCTTGTCTTTCATAGTCTTCTTTAAAAATTAGTGCATATTTTTGTTGGAATGTTTACCTTTCTTAATTTTTTTCAAATTTAAAATGTAACCTTGATATTCCAAGAAATGATGTTGGGACACACACGTCCTTTTGAGAATTATCACTTGGGACAGATATAGGAATTACCCTTAACTCATGGCCTTTCAAATAACTGCTGAATTATTAACAACAAGAGATCCTTCAAGATGAGACACCCATGAGGAAGAAAAAAATTCTCCCAATGGTGATAGGAGGCTGCAGCACAGGACTGACTGGAAACAATGTTTGTAATACAGAATGGTGTTTGTATTGTTTAACATTTGTAAAAAACTTATTGTACTTTCAAAATATTTCTCAAGGACCATGGTGAAGGAACTAACCAATCGGAACAAACATCTGAACCCTTTGAATGGACACTCAACCAATCAGAACAAATGCTGGCCCTACAGAGCATATAGGGTAGATACCCAGTCTGCTCTTAGGAGAGGAGCTTCAAAACTCATTTAATCTACTCCATGATGCTGGAGGGCATGCCAAGGCCAGTGAGATTAAGGCAGTCCAGCTGACCTCTACCAGTACAGCACTTACCCTATGAAACCAAGAAAAACCAGGACTATTGTATGTTTCAACATGACATACACCGTTAAGAATCTGATGAAGGCCGGGCAAGGTGGCTCACGCCTGTCATCCTAGCACTCTGGGAGGCCGATGCAGGGGATTGCTGGAGGTCAGGAGTTCAAAACCAGCCTGAGCAAGAATGAGACCCCATCTCTACTATAAATACAAAGAAATTAACTGGCCAACTAATATATATAGAAAAAATCAGCCAGACATAGTGGCGCATGCCTGTAGTCCCAGCTACTCGGGAGGCTGAGGTAGTAGGATCGCTTGAGCCCAGGAGTTTGAGGTTGCTGTGAGCTAGGCTGATGCCATGGCACACACACTCTAGCCTGGACAACAGAGTGAGAGTCTGTCTCAAAAAGAAAAAAAAAAGAATCTGATGAAAATTGTTAACCCATTCTTCAGAAAAGTACACACTGCATAATGTTACCTAAATATTAGGGGATTCAAAAAATGTCAGAGTCAGCTAGATCTGGGTTTATATTTCAGTTTTGCTTCTTTCTTAGCTTTGTAGATTTGAAAAAGTCACTTAGGCTCTCTCTATTATTGTTTTCCCACCTGTAAAATAAAAATATTATCTAACTTTTAGAGCTGTTGAAAGGAAACATGAGCCCATTCCTAACTTCCTTACCATGTCCAAACTATCACAAATGAAAAAATGTCTATATTGTTTTTTAAAAAACCTTCAGTTGTTTGTATATATTTAAAGCAAAATTTGTAATACTTTTCCTCAATATAATGTTCTCTAAATCAAATTCTTTTGGAATTCTGTTGGTTTCTTTTCCTTTTATATCATTCCTATCACTAAACAGAAAATAATAGAATTGAATTGCTATTTAGACAGGAATGGAAGGAAATGTGTGGATCATGAATATTGCAGCTTATGGTCGGCTAAAAATCTGAAAAATAATTAGTCATCCAAGTTATAATGTAGCTCTTCATGAACACAGCTCTCATTTACTGTTTCCTTTAGAATCTAAGAAAGGTACTTGTCTGGGTGAATATTTGCTAAATGAGTCAGCAATTAATGAGAGGAGATTACACAGCCACTCAATATTGACCTTCAAAATAATGAACCAAAGAATTGAGGAAGTTTATCAACCTATTTTGGGAGTATTTTTTGTAATTTTGGTATTTTCTGAAACCAATTTACAATTTTCATAATTCATATAATTAATAGCTCTCAGCTGATAGCAAGGGCAAATGTCTCATCTCTTCCTAGAATCTCACCTTGAATTTTGGTTGCCTGCTGGGTTACAACTGTTATTTTTTTACAAGCTACTTGACAAGTTTTTTGTTGCTGCAAAAAACCCTTCACATAGTTTTTGTTTGTAGACTTTGGTTTCACATATTTTATGTAACATACACGACAAAGTCACCATTGTGACTAAAATTATGTGTTCATTATTCTTTGCTTAAAAATCTCTGTTGACATCAGAAGTTTACTATATAGCTTGTCTGTTATCCTTGTAATATGTAAATTCCTTTTTCATGTTGTTCAGTGCTGACAAAAACAGACTTACTTCATTATAAAATTATGTTAACTTGTGACTCTTTTAATTTCTCATTCTTGATTCAAATATGTAAATAGCAATGATTCCAATTTCACATGCTTCAGTGGTTTCCTAGTAGCCATTAAAAGGAGCTGGTATGTTCAATCAGGCTATATGGGATATCGTTATAGAAAATTAAGGCCTTGGTAACTAACCACAGTTTGTTGAAAAGAAGCTCCCTTTTGGGGGCGTGCATACTTGGGGATAATATTGGGATGCAGCTTCACCTTAAAAGAAATGTGTTTGATCCTGCGGGCACACAAAGTCTAGGATTTTACTCCTGGTTTCCAAAGGACTCCATATTATTCAACAGTTTCCCTTTGCCTAAAACTTAAAGTCCATTCTTCTTAACATAGCTTATCAATTTCTTCATAAAATAGCACCAATGCAGCTTTGTGTCCTTTGTATATTCTACACTACAATCTTGTGAAAATATTTGGGAATATAGTAGAACATAACGGAAAAAAAATTCATGCCCTCATGGGGCTCACATTCTAGTAGAGGGAAGTGGATAATGCACAACCAGGTAAATATATAAAATAAGTGCTGTGGAGGAAACTAATGCAGGATGCAAGGAGTGGAGAATGCCAATGTGGACCATGGGGTGTCACATAACATAATCATGGATGGCCTTTTGAATCAGATGACAACTGAGCAGAGACATGGCAGAAAAGAATAAATGAGACATATGGCTATCTATAGAAAGAGTGTTACAGGCTGAGGAAGTGCAAATGCATAGGTCCTGATGTGGAAGGCTGCTTGGGGTGTTTGAGAGACAGTGAGGCAGTCAGCAGCCAGTACCTCTAGGACAGAGTGGTCCAAAAGTGGGTGGTCAGAATGTTAGTAGAGTAAGAGATTGGAGATTTTGAAGGAACTGGGAGACCATTTTCAGAACTTTGATTTTATTCTGGCATATTTTTAATTTGATTGCTATTATTTGATTTTATTCTGGGATACTTATTCTTTGATTTTGTTATGGCAGCCATTGGAAGAGTTTGAGCACTCTAGTCACATGACTTGATTTAGATCTTACAAGGATTTGCTTGTCAACTATGTACAGAACAGACTGCAGGAGGCAAAGACAAAAGCTGTGAGAAAACTTAGTCTATTGCAAAGATCTGGGGAAGAGTTGTTGGTGGTCCAACAATGCAAGTGGGTAGAAAAGTAGATGTATTGAACTTTTTTTGTGAAATATTGTGTTTAAACCACGATATTTCCTTCTTTCAAATCCTGACAAAAGTGTATTCATCCTTTAATACTTGGATCAAATGTTATCTCTTCTATATGGTCTTTCCTGATATTCTAGGTAGGTACTACAAGTTCTATTATACCATACTTGACTAGTCCTTTATCCATGATCTTTTGTACAGTATTTAAAACATTGGTTTGTACTTATTTGTTAATATGTTTTCTTCCTAGTCAGATTATCAGTTCTACAAAGATATTGTGTTTTTTAAAAAATGTATATTCCTTAAACCAGCACAAAATATCAGTGTGCATTGAGCACTCCATATGTGCTTATTAAATGAGTGAATACCTCCAAGTATAAAATAGAAAATATTTGAAGTGACTTTCTAGTCCATGTACAAAAAAGCCACATTCTCTTGGGGAAAGGATATCCAATCTCATTCTTAGAAATTTAGAAGAATACACCAAAATGAGAGTGAGATGTCTGTCACTTTACCAGAACATAGAATAGGATCCAGTGTCCGTTTTTGTGGGTCACAATAAAAATGTAATTCTACAAGTAAGAGAATGTGTCATTTTGTGAAAATTCACAAGGAATCTCTACTTGGGTTCATCTATGTTCATAAAGAACAAAGGGAATCACCTATGTTCACACAGAAAAAAAAGGGAATATCTTTATTTTTCTTCTGCTGAGGCCAGACAAGTAGATAGGTAGAATGATAAGTGGGAGGCTTTGAACCATCTCATAAGGCATTTCTCTAGGTTTCCAGATGGAGGCTTTATGGTACAGGGCCTGCCAGCATACAGGTTACTTTTGTTTTTGTTTTTATGTTTGTTTTAATAATAGGGTTACTGTGAGTAAATTACAAGGGAGCCACAGCTGTAAGTATTTGACTAGTGTTCCCATAAAATCTTTGAGTGTAACTGAGCTGTAGGTTAAAGGACTCACAGAATTTGTAACTGCTGAATGAACGTTCTCAAAAAGTCCTATTTAAAGGAGATACGTTAACCACTGACTCTGTGACCTTGAACACTAGGAATTTCAAGGACATCACTGATAGCACACTTCTCACAACATGTAGAGGGTAAAAAGCCAGGAGGATTAACTAATAAGTATCTTTTAAAAAGTGTAGTCAGGATGGAATAATGGGCTCTATTTAACAGGTTGAAAATTATCAGGAATAAATGCACAGAATGCACGGCCCTATTTTTAGGTTCTAAGACTTAGCTTCAAAAGTGCAAGATGGGAAAAAAATAAGAGCAATTTGTAAGAAAGATATTTAGGAGCATTTTGACTATAAGCTTGTCAAGTAGTCAAGATTGTGATTCAGCTGCCAAGAATGCTAATTTGATTTTAGGCTACATAGTGGAAATATAATGTCCAGGAGAAGAAGTAGTGTTTCTCTCTTACTATGTACTGAAAGTGATGTATTATATTCCATTAAACACCACATTTTAGGAGAAGAATAATCAAAGTAGAACACACTTAGAGGAAAGCTGTTAGAATGAAGAAGAAACTCAAAACAAGGTTATCTGAAAAATAGTAAAAGAAACCAGAAATTTTAATCCTAAGGGGAAAAGAAAAAGCTTAATTAGATATAAAGTAGAACATGAGTCATGCTAAAGAAAAACTAGGGGATTCTGAAAGAATCATTAAGTAGGAAGCTGAAACAATTGGGTTAAAAAATAGTAATTTCAGGTAAATGAAAGGAATAAATTGCAAATAGTTTAAAATATTTCTACTTTAATGGACTACTTCAGGAAGGAGTATTATACCTTCACTGGCGATGTTCAAAGGTAGTTTTAGGGTATTTTTGTTTGTTCAGCTATGAAGCAGAGAAGTGAGAAAGACAAAGCATTTTGTGGGTTATAGGGTAGGGTAGATAGTTCCCGAGTTTCCTTTTGACTGTAATATTCTGTGATTTTGTTGTTGTTATTTTAGTATAATGAATCTATTTCTCTTAATAATTGGGATGCATTTTAATTAATGCAGAAAATAATAATAATAGCACTAAACATAAAAACTGTATCATTTGTAGGTTCCAGACCCTTCACTTTACATTGGTTAAATCTCACAGCGACCTTATGAAATAAGTCAGATGAGACAGTGAATTTTAGCAAGTTAAATATCTGGCTAAATTTATCCATGGTCATGCAGATCTAGCCCTTACCATGTAATCTATTTCTTTACCTTCAAGCCATGTAGGTTTGTTTTTCCCCCCTATGAGTTTGTGAGAATCAAACAAACAAAAAATGATCCTTAACCAACAGTAATAGCTGACTCTTATATGCTGCTTACAATGTACCAGGCATTATTCTGAGTGCTTTACACTTAGTGTCATATAACAAAGCCATTTTATGGATGAAGAAACTGAGGCACAGAGAATAGCTTGATCATGATCATAAAATTAGAATGTGGGTGAACTAAAATTCTACTCTTGGCACTCAGTTTCTACTGCTCACATGCTTAAACTGTACTCTATGGTACGTCTCTAAGAGAAGACCTTTTACTTTTAATGAAAAAATATTACTACAATAATATTATACCAAAGAGCAAAGATGGCTTAAAGTGTCTAGAGACCTTCATAGTGTGTTAGTGATTCAACTTGTCTCTCCTTTTAGCCACTGAGTGTCAACAACAGCAGTTTAGCATCTGCTCTGCAGACTGAGTACTGGACAGTAAACTCAGAAGATTGAACTACGATGATGAGTTGACCGTTTTACAATGACTAAGCCTGGTGACTCCAACTGTTTTTGCACTTGAGTTAGTTTTATAGCTTCTACAGTAATGTTACGTGGCCACTCCAAATGGTACCTGGCCATTTATGCACTGGTAAAGCTCATGCATGTGATCAATTGTAAGCAAGCAGGAAAAAAGCATTGCAGTCAGCAACTGGCCAAGGTACAGACAACAGGGAAAGTCTGGGATTAACCATTTCCATTGCCACAGTTTTAAATCCTTGAGGGTAATTTGAGGGTGGGCATCATTTATGTAAACTTTTTCAGGGACTAACTACCTGGACTGGCTCCAAGCATCATGCAAGCCGTATCCAGGCAATTTTGGCAGTGAATCATGATGTTGACCTGCAATCCTTCTGCTCTTAGTGACCGCAGTCTGTCACAACCAGAGGTTGCCAAACTAATTGCATCATGCCAAAATGTAAGAATTGCACGAATATCCACTAGGTTCTATATTGAACATTATTTATGGTTTAGTAATGGCAAGGGCCTTTGAAACCTGCTGTTGGCAAACTAGGTCTCTCTCTCTTTCCCCCCTCATAATAACTGAAACCCAGAGAGACTCTTCAAAACTGCAAACCTAAGATATTTGAAAAAGTTCTTTAGTGTGCTCAGAGGTGCCCACTTCCACTGACTGCTGAGCTCGGCCATGTCTCAGAAGTACCCTGGAGATGTTTCTCCTGACCATGAACTTGATTTGGAAATGATTAACAGAGAAGGGCTGGAGATCACAGTGACTCTAGTGGAGTTAAAAAGTCAGTTCTTGGAATAAAGATTTCATTAAGACCATAGAGTTTGGATATAGACCTGTCACTTTAAAATGTGCTTGCTTGACTGCTTCCACTCTGATGGGTCTTTGAAAGGCTTCTGTTCCAGAGCAGGAGAGGAGCAGAGCAACCACAAGCCTATTTTAAAGTGACAGGTCTGAATATTTAGTGTGAACAGAATCACTATGTATCCTAAACCCCGAAGTAAATGCTGGAGCAGAGATGAGGTATTCTGTCAGTCTAAGCTTTCAAATAAAATTGTCACAGGGAATTGCCCAGAATAGCTCAACCTAATTGCAGAAAAGGACTATAGGAAGACTGGGGAAGTGTGAAGTAAGCCATTTATATTCCATGAACCATTGGTCAGCAAAGTCTATCTCTGAAATACTGAAGGTGCAAAGCTAAATTGCCCATGATTGATTTAGCATGGAAATAGTCTCCTGTTTTTATTTGATTCCATATATATATTAGGCCTAGTCATTTTATCACATTTTGTAAAGATCATTACGTAGAAAAATTTTAAATCTCTATCTAGGTTATCCATATGTTCCATGAAGATGGTAACTTATTTCCTACTTATATAATTGAAAGCCTAACCTAGGACATTATTGGTGTTCTTCAGGTTTCCCATTAAATTTGGGTGTTTGGGTGGAGGAGACATCATAGGGACCTATCTCATGAACTCATACTCCATGAACATCCCCATGCATGAATGGTTTTGCATTTGGTTGACATTATGCAATCTTTGCCATATCTATAATAAAAAGGGGAGGGAAGAGAAGGGGAGTATGGAAAGGCAGAAGTTTGGAAATTGTCCCCATATAATAAAACCTCTTTTTTGGTGCACGAAAAAGAAAATGGACTTTCTTAGGAATAATGTGGAGGCACTGGAGGGCAGGAGAATGGATTGGAGAAATGGAAACAGCTTTCACTTCCATTTGTGAAGGGTTGCTACTTCAATCACTGAGAATAGAAACATTAGTTGAAAAGCCTCTTGTATACCCATGCATTTTCAGCCTTCTGTCTTTTGTTTTCTTTTTGCTTTATTCTCACCTAAACGACCCCATATAAATCCACTGTTGCAACTCCATTTATTTCAAAACACCCAAAAAATACATTTTTAGCCTTGGATTCTCTACTGAATTCCAGACCCAGTATGTATTGGAGTCTACTGCTTACCACACAACTTTAACTAGACGTCATCAAGGCAACATAAAACTCAGTATGTTTAAAATTCAACTCATGTCTCTTTCCTCCCAATGTTTCCTCCCCTATTCAACATTTTATCCATCCAATTAGAAACCTGGTTATTCTGAACTCCTCTTCATTCCTTTCCTACCATACCACGTTATTTCCCAACTGTGAATATTCTACCTTCTGAGTATCTCCTAAATGTAAGCACTTCTCTACGACTTATTTTCTATTTCCTTAGTCCAGAATTTCTTCATTTCTTGCCTGAAATGCTGTAAAATTATCCAATTGAGGTCAACCCTAGAGACTCAATTTCACATTTCAACCACCTCATCACCAACATTTCCTATTCTCTTTTCCCCACTAGAATATAACTTCAAGCTAGGAATTTTAGTATATTTTGTTCAACATGGGCTTCCAAGTGCCAAAAGAGTACCTGGCATATAGTAAGTTTTAAATAAAAAATGTGCGAAATGAAAATGAATTTAAAAGGGAGAAGAAGTTTACTGACTAATCTATAAACTGGGAAACAAAGAATTTCCTTCAATAATAGCTAATAGTTTACAGATTTCCTTGTCCTTATTTTAAATAAATTGAATTTTTTTTTCTTTAATGTAGATAGAGCCCCCAACTATAAGATGGAGTCCTTTGCTTCTCAAATGAATTTTTATAGTAAGTAAGGAGAGATGGCCAACAGTGACTCTTTGACTAGATTATACAATTTGTATTATAGTGAAGTTGTCATTCTTGACAAGAAACTTTTAAATTTCATGTTCTATGTACACTATGTTTCTTGTTATGTTTAAGTATATTCAACAAATTCAATGATTCTTAGAATTTCTTAGCTGAGAACATTGTATCTTTTCTGAAAATTTTGCTTTTCATTTTTCTGTTTCTGGACCATAAAAAATAATTTTGATAGTTTTTCTTTTAAATCTCAGTTTTTCTTTTAAATCTCTTGGAAAATACTGTTTTTGTTTCATTCCATTTTGACATTAATATTTGTACTACTGTCTTTGAATATTTCTTTTAAATTCTAAGCCATTTTATTAAACTAAGTGAGTGAATGATTCTGGATTCACATATATAATTATTCTTTCTTTATAACAGCACATAATTTTTAAAATATCAGGCATCAAAGTTTTTTAAAATTATAGTACTTGAAAATCTGACGTCAGAATATAAAATCATATCTCTACCTTAATGCATTTATGTATATGCCTCAAGAAAACTACAATATTAAGGCATTAACATTTTTCTCCATAAATATTTTAATTACTATTTTAGAATTCAGTTATAAGTTATGATGACAGTGGCTTCCACTGAAACAAAAGAACATACATAGACCACATGTTGTAAAAAAACAGACAAGAGAAACATACTGTGCATTTTGAAATTTAGGGTAAAGCTTCCCACTGTTTCAGCAATAATGATCCTTGATGGATGGTTTTCATACTATTTAGTAAAACAGCTTTTCTTTTCAAGAAAATGAGGGTAGGGAAAATGTGACATTTGAATAAAGTTTTACATTTTGAACAAGTAATAAAAATTAAATTAAAGGTTACATTTCGAGAGTCCTGATTGATAACAATTGCTATCTAACTGCATTTTATAGGTTAAGTAAGCAGTTTAAATTAAAAAGTGACCTACACAAATATGCAGTATTGAAAAGAAATGAAAGTTAATAGCTTTTCTTTGCAACTCTAAGAAACCTGATGGGATTTTGAATTTCTAGAGATTTGAGAAATTAGAAGGATATATTTTGTAGTGCCTTCATATGAAACATGTTTGAGGATTAGTTTTTCTTGGAATAATGTTTCTGTTATGACTACTAAAGCATTCCCTTGGATTTTGCAACATGTTTGAAATATTGTTTATTGCAATCAATTATATTGTAAGACGCCATAGATTGTCTCTAAGGATGAGTTTTTAAAATGCACCCTCCTGCCTATAAATGCTCCACAATTAACAATTCCTCCAGGGAGTCACCTGGTTACCTCAATTAGGAGAGCTAGTGATAGTTCTGTAACTCTAAGACAACTTAATACAGTGTTATATTCTGTGGCATAAATTTTCTATTATCTGCTGTCAAGTAGTAGATAATCCAAAATCTAGATTATTATTCCCATTATGTTTTGCTTAGACTAGTATTAGACTGAACTTGCATACCAACTCCCCAATCTTCCCTGCCCTGTACATACTCTTTCCTTGTCATGAAATGATTTCCTAAAATTGAATCTATATGTAGCATAGATTGCATCCAGAAAAGAAATTTATCTAGGTTATCCCAATTATCTAATCAATTTAAAAAGTTTAAGGGTATGTCCTTACCTAGTGAGTACAATTAATCTGCATAATACCTCTGAAATAGTATTCTTCTTAATACACGCTTTCAAATAGCCTGTAGTTTTAAGAGAGGTAACCAGAAGTGAGCTAAATAACAGTGCATCTCTCTATATAAACTATGTATTTAAAATATGTGATAGAGGTATTTATTAGTTTTTCAAACAGTCTCTCAAAATATCAATTGGCTTCTGAACATTTCATTTGTTCCTCAATACTTTTGCAGATTTCACTCTACAATCACTAACCCATTTTTCAAATAATTTTTTAGTTTTCTTCTTATCTTTATTGGTCACCTCAATGAACACGTTTATACATTCTGATAGAACTGTATTTCTTTAAAGGTACATGTCTTTCTCCAAAGTTCATTCACTACCAAATTAATAAAAGAATTGACAATGCCACAGAGATATTAAAATAAAACTATTTTTGCTTGTAAAAGTTAGACATTTTCCAAATGAATTACCTGAAAATTTCCTTTGTGTAATCGTATATATTTAAGACGTACAACATGATGTTTTGATATACTTATACATAGTGAACTCATAACTATAGTCAAGCAAATTAACATATCCATCACAGTCACCCTTTTATTTTGTGATAAGAGCACCTAAAATCTATTCTTGTAGCAGGTTTTCAGTATGTAATACAATATTATTATAATTATAGTTCTTATGATGTACATTAGCTCTACAGACATCCATCTTACACGTCTGCAACTTTATAGCCTTTCCCATGTCAATATATGTATGAGAATAGAGTCTACTTACGCTTCCTCCTTTATTCATACATTTTAGGACACTCACAAAAACATACCACAGGTTAAACAAAAAGGAAAAGTAAAGAATATTAAATTGCTCATTAGGCCATTAATCGATTTGACTGATTTTTTTTTTTTTTTTTAGTTTGGGCATATTGATCAGTTCTTGTTTTATAACTAATTAGAGCATATAGCACCTCAACTTTTCTTGTGTGTTTAAAACAAAAATGTACACATATATTTAACATTGATATAGAGTGTCGATTATTGTTGAGTAATACATTTCTCTTCTTAAAATAAAGAGTGTGGCTATTTATTTATGTATTTAATAAAGATAAGTGTGTAAACTGAAGTTTTGCACAATAAATTTTACAGAAATATGCTGCAGCAATTCAATATTTAAAATCATCTAACATGAACATACTAGTTTGACACTAAATCATGTTGTATCTTGAATAAGTCATATCATGCATTATATCTTTGGTACCTTTGACATTTTATGTCTAGTAAATTCTTAAAGTGAAGCATTGCTGTCTGAAAAAAAATGTTAAAAATAATTTCACTTAGTAAAAGTGCTACTTGATTTTGAAAATATTCAGATTAGTTCCAAGAATTTTTTCCAAAAAGAAGTTCAATTTGCTTAGCTTCCTGAATGGCTTACAAATAGGAAAAAATAAAAGAAAAAAGAAAACTTTACAGCAAATTTTTCCTTTTGTATTTAACAAGGCAAATAAGTTGGAAATTTTAGTTCTGTTTAAAATATGATATCTTTAAATTTTTAAAGAATGAGGCAGTGAACATATGCCTGAATGTTTGCAAGTTGTAGTTAATAATTTTATGTGAAATATTAACTACTTTTGAGAAACGCTCTCCCTACCCTCCAATTAACAGCAATTCCTAAACTCCCCAGTCTTCCCTGCCCTGTTCATACTCTTTCCTTGTCATGAAATGATTTCCTAAAATTGACTCTATATGTAGCATAGGTTGCCTCCAGAAAAGAAATTTATCTAGGTTATTCTAATTATCTAATCAATTTAAAAAGTTTAAGGATATATCCTTACCTAGTGTGGACAACTAATCTGCATAATACCTCTGAAATAACATTCTTCTTAACACATGCTTTCGAAGGTTCTTAAGCTTGCATTTACATGACAGGTCAGAATGGCTCCATGATGTCAAATAAACACTTTGTAATAGAAGTCCTTAAATAAGTACTTATGTGGAATTATATTTTGCACATTCTCAAATTTGAAATTATATGATAATGCTAATTTTTACAAGTCACCAGACATATATTTACAGAACAAAATATAGATATTAAACTAAAATAATTGTGACAAAGCATAAGCAATATTTAGGGTAAAGCAATATTCTAATACATAGGATATGTGATAATCATTTCCAAATTTTAAAAACTATGAAAAAGGCCTTACAGAAATGAGTAACTTTTAATTCAATGTAAATTTTATATACAGAAAATAAACTAAGGGCAATATTCTTGCATAAACTGTTCCTTTTAGCATACTATCCACTCTCTTCTAACACATAATATTCATACAATATTCTATATTAGAGATCATTCATATCAATGTGTAAAGAATTCTTTCTTTTTTATGGTTATATAATATTCATTGTACATATCTTACTAATTTCCTACTGATGGACATTTGGATTGTGTATAATCTTTGCTGATATACTAAATATCCTTGTGCATATGCATTTTGCATGTTTTTACCTAATTTTTTGTTTAATCCTCTCAATAATCTGATGAATAGGTACATATTATCTTCCTATGTAGATAAGGAAATTGAGACAATTAAAATAAGTAGTTTGTCCATATACACATATTTCATAAAAATGAAATGTTGTATGTGAGCCCAATTCTATCTAATTGAAAAGGGAAAGTTTTTTTATTCTTATTGGGAGACAAAATAAAACAAAACAAAAACAGAGGGGGAATATGAAGGTGACATGGCTACTGAAAAGCTATACAATATTGTATAGCTTGTTGTTTTATGATATCTTAGTTATTTACAGGTTGTTTTTTGATATCTTAGTTACAGATATACAGGTTGTTTTATGATATCTTAGTTATTTTGACTAATTCTTAGGTACTCTAACATGTTTACATTATATGCATAATTGATAGAGAGCTAACTTAATATATATACTTAATAAATATTAAATAAGGGAAGGAGATACTCATGCATATATAAAGTCAAAAATTAAAAAAATTTCACTTTTAATGCATTACTATTCATGCTAGAAATATTCAAGTTAGAGAAATAATTTTCAGAAACTCTATTATTCATAAATACTTTAGTCTCATTTAGTGCTCATGTGTTTTCTCCTGGGAAGATGCTTCTTGATTACATTTCTAGGATTTAAGTTTTTCAAATAGTTTTCTTAATATATTTCTGAATATGATAGCTGTTGCTGTTCAAGCCTAATCTACATGAATAATTTAATTGTAGTAATTTACTCCTCTGGCATACAAAAAAATAATTTGATTAATTTACTCTTCATTAAATAAAAGCTTTCACTACACTAGAAGAACATCAGTTATATTTGGAAACATATATGGCTTTTTGCTTTAACAACTGCCAGAGCTACCATATTCAAAGGCTTGATGATCTACTACTGAATTTAAAAGGGAAAACCACAAAAAATTTACAAGCACACTACAGAAAGATGTCAAAATTTCCCAGAAGAGGTAGATGTGACTGAATGCTTTAAATGCACTGTCATGAAATTCTAGACACATTGAACTTAATGCAAACGAGTAAACTCATGAATTGGAATGAGGTAACACTTCTTTAAGAATGCAAATTAAAAAGGAAACATCAAAATAATGAAACCTGCCATTTTTTCTCCACTGAGAAAATTCTTTACCAGATCTCAAAAACAGGCAAGGCTCTTTGGAAAACAATGATAGAAAAAACATATTTGATGTAAAAATGTGTATTGAGAACTCTCCCAAGACTCTCCGTTAGAGTATTTTAATAACCTTATAGAAAAACTACTGTAATTAGTTGTATTCGTTACACATAGTTAAATATTCATTAAATCAGAGCATATTATAGAAGAAAAATGAATTTATTTTCAAAAACATTGTACAATTCAATGTCACTATTTGATATCGCTAAAGATTGTAATATTTCCTTCATTGGAATACGTGGGTGAAATTTTCTATCAGTGAAATTTCAGTGAAATTTTCTATCAGGTAGGATAGATGTTTTAAGATTGTACATTATAAATACCTGGAGAAATTATCAAATTTAAGTTCAGAAAAATTTCAAAGAACTTTTAAAAGAGTATATGTGTGCATAATTGGGAATTTAGACACCACAGGAAATTGCAAATAAGGAAATAAAAATCCCCATATTTCCATTACTCATGAGTAACTCTCCTTAATAAAATGATGTATTTTCTTCCATTATTTTTTCTACATATAAATATAATGTTAAATTGAATTATAATACTATAAAGATTGTTTTGATATAAAATTAGTGAAATCTATCAAATCATAATTACAATAAAAAATTTTATGTGAACATTTTTCACTATACATCAGTTTTTGTTTTCCTAGGACAGATATCTGGAAGCAATTTAGGGGGGAAAAAGGTTGAAAATGCATGCATGGGGAGTGGGTAGAGGTGATTAGTGCAGCCTTGTAGTGACTTCCTAGTCCTTATTGGCTGTGTTCTTAATCAGCCTGGAGCATTGTGTTCTGTTTTTCCTTTGCTTAGAAGCAATGAATACTGTGCCAGTATTTTCTAAGGCATGGTCCACCTGACCACCTATGTTGGCATCTCCCTGAGTACTTCTTCAAATGCAGATTTGAAGGTCCAATCAACATTCACTGTGGGAGTGTAATAGGTCTATTAATATGCATTTTTCACAAGCTCCCTGGATGTTCTTATGTGATGTAGAATTTAACAACCATTTCTGATGTGACTGTGACTATTTTTGTAAGGGGAGACTCTGGAGCTTTATTCTTTTTTTTTTTTTTCCTTTTAACTCAGAAAACATGACCACTCATTCAGAATTGCCTCGAATCCCAGATCCACCGCTAGCTAAGTAAACTTGGGCGAGCTTGTTTGAATTCTTATCAGTCCAAATGAAGATGACAACACTGGCAACATCTACTTGAGTGCCTGTTGTAAGAATTAAAAGAGATAATGTATGTGAAACTTCATGGTACAAAACCAGACAAATGGTAGGCACTCAACAAATGTTAGTCTCCTTATTTCATTAAAAGTGAGGCGGAATTTTAAAGATCAGCCAGACTAATGCCTAATTTTACACGCAAAGGAACTAAATTTCAGAAAAAAAATTTAGTAGCTAAAGGCATCAGCAGACTGACTCAGCACTCATAAACTATAGTTGGGCTAAGTTATGTTGCATCAAAACTAAAATAAAAAGATGTTTGTAAGGATAGTTCTACTCACACACAAAAAATCTATTTCTCTCATTCTATACACAGTGGCAGGTACAAAGAAAATGTTTGTAAACCATCTGTGTGCTAACATGAATTGTATTTATTTTACTGAGTATGTGTTCCTCTATGAACCACTTGTGACATAATGAGACTAACACCTTGCAGATGGGACCCAGAGGCTACACTCAGAAATCTAGTGCCCCACTGCTCTGAGGTCAGGCTTCTCCCTTCAGGCTGCTCATATTCAATGGCTGCATGTGGCAGGGATATTAAAGTAGGCCCTTGACTGGAGACAGTGAGCTCCTTTGTCCTCTGATTGGCTTGAGGAGCGCCCTAGTGGCCCTGTTGAATCTTTTTTATCTTGCCTGGTAAGCTAGGATGCTTCAACCCAACCTTCCTTTTCTTGCTTCTTCATTTGTGTTAAACCTACATCTGGGTCTGATAGCTCTCTCAGCCTTTTGTGGCTCCTCTCCCATTTTGTCTCATAGATATTTTCACCTAACAAAATCTTTGCACAATTCATCTCATCTTGGCATTTGTTTTTCAAAGGATCTAAATTAACATATCTCCCCAAGCTTCCACCTCACCTCATCTAAACTAGAATGTAACCTTCCTGATGCCAATAAGAATAACTAATAAAATGTTGTATTTCCTGTATTTAGGTTGATGCATATTGGAGATTCATTCAATCATTAAATATCAAACACTACTACAGTATGTAGATGATAGTGAATAGATGTAGTAAACTATATAAATTCACCGTTATTATAAAATCTATATTCAAGGTTCTTTAAATACTGTTAAAACAAATGGAGCATATGTGTAGATACAGTGTGTAAACTGGAAGTAAAATATTGTCTGGTAAATAACAAACTATAAATAATATAAGCATGAGTGGGTTTAGGTGGGCAGAGAGCAAGGGGTGGTAAGGGGAGATAGAGCCAGTGATGAGTCAGAGTCTTTCACAGAGTCAATAAATCTTCATGTGCTCTACATGTCTGCAAACTGAAGACACAACTGTATACACGTGCAAAGAGCTTTCTCCTTATGTATAATGATGATATAACTTGTGATAATATTAACTAGCGTTAGAATTTTTGTACATATGCATCATCTCAAACACTAGATTCTTAAAACAACAATTATCATATGGGGGAAAAAAACCTTTTCAACATTAAAAAGAGATCCCCAGCCCAGAGTGGTGGCTCATTCCTACAATCTCAGCACTTTTGGAGGCCCAGGCGAGAGGATCGCTTGAAGCCAGGAATCTGAGACTCCATCTCTACAAAAAATTTTTAAAATGTGGTGGCATATGCCTGCAGTCCTAGCTACTCTGGAGGCTGAAGCAGGAGGATCGCTTGAGCACACCTGTTTGAGGTTGCAGTGAGCTATGATGATGCCACTGCTCTTTAGCCCAGGCAACAGAGTGAGACTCCCTGTCTCAAAAAAAAAAAAAAAAAAAGAAAAGAAAAGAAAATCCTTTTCAAAAGTTTGAAACACATTGATAGGCACTACAAGTACATTGGAAATATATATAAAGAAAGAAGAAATCATGAGTGGATATGAGGATGACTTCCAGGAGAAAATGGGATTTGAGTTGGGCCCTTAGAAATGGCTAGCACTTGTCTAGGCAAAGAATTGCATCATAGATGGAAGTTAACATTTGTAATTTTGAGCCTCTAAGTGCTTTTGTGATGATGTAGGTATTTCATTTGATAACTATGTATCCATTACAACACCCTTCTAAGGATGATAACAATATCCCTATTTTAAAGAGAAAAGAAGTGGAGCTCAGAGAGATGAATTAACATGTTCAAGGTAATACACTTATTAAACAATACAATGAAATAGTAATACAACTGAGACCAGTAAATAGCACATGTGTTTCACCTATCCCAGGCACACCCAGGTATTTGGGACTATATAATTTATTACTAGTTATGTCTGTTGGAGGACATTTGTTTTCCTAGGATCCAATTTACTTTGTTATCCTTATTCTTGTCATTCACTCAGAAAAACAAGAGAAGAAATGAAAAACGAAGAAAGTGAAAAAGAAAAGAAGTAAGACTCATCGAGGCTACACTTTATAAAAATTACTATTTCATGGTTCTGTACACAGAAATAAAGCATATATAACCTGTGGTTGCAGGTGGTTTATAATGTCTCTTTATGCAAGAAACAGGTACCCATCCGTGGTGGTCCTCTTTACCGTGCAACAAGGACGTCAGCAAATATCTCTGATGCAGAACAAGGGGCAAAAAATTCAACACACATACACACAGGTGTGTATGAGATCAGAAAGAGAAAGTGACTTCTGATGGGGAAGAAGGAGGAAGGACATTGTAGAGAAATAGCAATAGGTTTAAAACTCAGTAATAATCTAGAAACAAGACTTACTAGCTGTCCCTTAGCAAAGCAAATAGGGCAGAGTTTCCTTCTTATGAAGTTCACAGAAACCCTGGGGTGGAGAGTGGGTCAACTTGTAAGAACATAGTATGATAATAGGGATATGTTGATGTAAGAAATCAAAACAAACAAAAAACCAATTTGGGTCTAAAATTTTTCTTAAATTGATTTTTAAGAAATCACAATTTTCCAAGATAACAACTCCTGACCTACCTTTTATTCAAAAGGTTTACCTTTTACTACATTGTTTCAGCTGTTTGTAAGAAAGAGCTGGTCAGATTGCTCAAGTTCCTCTAAACAGGACAATCCTTTCATCTGTCACCATGTCAGTCAACAGCATTTATTAAGTGAACCACATGTGAAGATCAATATCCAAGAGTATTATAAAAGGAGCAAGAAGCCCAGTGTGCTCTTGGAGCTTACAGCCCCATGAAGGAGACATGGTAGGCTAATAAAATAATAAACTCGAGTGAAAGAAACATCTGCCAGATGGAAGCTGTAAAGAGACATTTGTGTAAGTGTTCAGTATTCAGGGAAGTGGACAGGAAGAAGTTTAGAGTGATTGAAACTAAAAGAAGCCAAGTGGGGTTAGCTTGGAGATAGCTTCAAGAAGGAATGCATTTTTTTGGCTTGGTTATGGGAAATATTATCTGATTGCATAAACACTTTTATTTCTTTGTGGTATTCCCCAGATGAATGCTCTTTTAAGTTGATGTGAATATAGTTGTCTTTATTTTCCTTCTTTCCCTATTTCCTTTAGAGAACAGCCTGGTCACAATTATATTGGCTGAATACTCTAAGCCAATAAGAGACAGGCATCACAGAGCTGTTCTGCATTGGAGTCAAATCCTAACTCTCTGATAGTGTTAGGTCTGTCTCCATGTTCCCTGGTCCTCAGTTCCCAGTGTCAAAAGTGAGTGCTGGTACCGATTTGAGCTGATGATCGAGTGATCACAAATACAAAGCAATCCCATACAAATAGTTCTTTACAGAAAAGAAAGAAACTATACAAAGTGAAAGTAAAAAAAAAAAAAAAAAAGGAAGCTACCCAAAGTGAAAATATGTTCCAGAGAGAGGAACAGGTCAGACTTCACGAGAGTAGAATGACGTTGAAGTCTCCCAGGTGGTTTTCTTTTATTGGCCTGGTCCTGAGGCAGGCTTACAGGAGGTGTGGGATATTACCAAATGATTATCAGGTGTTCTGCATTTTCCTGCAGCCCCTTCCCCTGATTGGCCCCTAACTTCTCCACCCCTAGATACCACCCTCCTGGCCTATACCTACAACCTGCTGATTTGATCCCAACCTAACAATAGTCTCACTCTAACACCTCAGCCTGCTCACATTATACCACCAGCGCATGTAGCCATGTCTTATATTCCTACCCTCAGTTTTTAACAAAAAAAGTCATTCAGTTGTCTCTCCTGCCCTTAAAGACCTTCCGAAAGGATTTCTGAAGATATTAAGATTCGGTACTGTGGTGGATTCGTATTGTGTGAACTTCCACTGAGCTGGAACTACATTTCTCCAAATTCATTTCCCTGCATATCTGTGGGTAGGTATGGAATTTGGAAGAAGGATGTGAAGCAGCAGCCATATTTATTTTACATTTGGAAGGTTGATGCAGGGCATGGAGCTGTGTTGTAACTAAAAGCACATTCTCACAAATCTCCTGGCTTACCGTGTGATATGAGACAGCAGCCATGCCTGCAGATTGTCCAGCTCTCACCTGATCATCCTTCAGTTTCTTTGAATCCTGGACCAGTTGTGTGCTTAGCTCTGTGGGAAGTGGGCCAACTTTTTCTGCAGGGCACCAACGTCATTAGTGGTGAAGGTTGGAGGAGGTGGGAGGAACAGGATTTACTGTCTAAAATCATGGGTTCTAACTCAATTTTTTGTTTGTTTTTGTTTTTGTGTTTTGAGACAGGGTCTCTCTCTGTTGCCTGGGCTAGAGTGCAGTCACATCATCACAGCTCACTGCAACTTCGACCTCCTGAGTTCAAGCAGTTCTCTTGCCTCAGCCTCCCAAGTATCTGGGAATACATGTGCACACCACCATGCTCAGCTAATTTTTCTGTTTTTTGTAGAGATGGGGTCTTACTATGTTGCTCATGCTGGTCTCTAACTCCTGGCTTCAAGCTAACCTCCTGGCTCAGCCTCCCAAAGTGCTAGGATTACAGGCATGGATCACCACGCCTGGCCCTAGCTCACTTTTGTGTGTTGCAGTTTGTCCCTGCTGCTGCTTTCTTCCCATCTGTCTTCTCTTCCTGACTACCTGCCTTGCACCAGATGCAAAGAGAGTAGTTCCTTATAGACTGTTAAACCAGCTACCACAATTGCATAAGAGTAAGTATCCTTAATAAATCCATGTTCATATGTATATATGAAGATATATACATATACATTTATATGTGTTTATATGCATACACATGTGTATATAATGCTGTGACTGATACAAGTTCTTCTGCTTGTTTTCTATCTGCCAATACATCTTTTTAACCTTGGTCCAGAGAAATAAAAAGACTACCAAACTCTGCCTGGCTAACTCCTTTCACTTCTTTCAGCCTGAGCTCATTGGGTCTTTTCCTAGAGAAGTCTTCCCCAACCTCCTCAAAACGCTTTCAAATAACACTTGTTCCCTTACTTCACAGAAGTTTTCACAATTTATATTATGCATAAACATAAAGTGAACATATTTGTTTAATATCAATTTTCCTCAATAGGTGTCCAATGCACATTTTTGAATGAAAGTCTATTGAAGGTCTATTTCATACTCTTTCCTTTTATTATCACCCTCTCTCTACCCATTACTGTTGGTCTAATAAATGCATCCATTAGGTGTTTGTTATGTATGTTCATTTGATGCCAATAATTGCCCCACTAAGCATAGCATCTGGAACCTGTTAATTTCCAGAGTAGCTTCTCCAGCACAATATAAAACCCTTCCTCTCTCAACATCATGCTTTCCAGCTATAGCCTCTACCTTTCCTCATCCTATTCATCTCCCAATCATCTGTCTGTTCCCCTAGTAGCACTTTCTGGAACTAGACCTTCATCATGTTTTCACGTGTTCATTTACACACACATTTATTCAACTAACAGACGTTTGTTCAGTGCTTATGATGTTCCAGGCTTTGTGATAAGACTTTGTGTAATAAGGGCTTAGATTTCCCTATTTTCCTGAATCCAAGAAGAAATCTTGAGCTGTTTACACTTAATCCAAGCAAGGACAAGTACTGAGAACTTTCCCTTCTATACCATCACAGTCTTCTCTAGCAGTCTAAAGTCCCCCTGACTGATTCTTAATGCTCATAGCTATTATGAGTGTTGGAAATTGGCAGGGTTAGGCTGGGGGAGAGGTCCACGCATTGTGAACAACTCATAAAAATAAAATGAAGGTTTACATTTCTAGAGTCATGATTGATAAAAAAAATTGCTCAGTTTAACTACATTTTATAGTTTAGGTAAGCAGTTTTAATTAAAAGCTGAGAAAGCCTTGAAGCACAGACACTCAGGAAACACTGGAGAGGTGATACACCACTGGCTACTGACGTGGTGCCTTTGCCAGAGAGCCACAGGGTCCTCCCGCATCTCCTTACCGTAAGGTAGCGCTGTCTTCACACTGTGCTCGCTTGTGTTCACGTAGCCCAACTCTTTATCTGTTTTGTTTTTGATATGCTAATAATCTTCAATAACATGACAGGCTCTGACTGAGTTATGGTTTTTCTTTGCAAAATGATTTCGGTGGTTGTATTCTTACTAAAAAAAATTCGTTTACAAATCATGTCTTCATTTTCCCAACTATATTTTTTCTTAGAAATGAGCTTCAAGAGCTTAATCTGATTATTTTTTTTTCCCTTTAAAATTCATTTATTGAAGAACTTGTAAGTGGCTCTGGCTTATTAGGGAGAAAGTTATGGCAAAAGAATTCTAAGAAAAAAAGATTATCAATGTATTTCAAAACACAGTGGCACCACACTAGAGTTGATGTGTTGTCCAGCAGAAGTTGAAGAACATGAATTGGATCTAACAAAAATCTTCTGGGTTTTGTAAACTCTTCTTGCAGCAATCATGATCCAGCATAAAGATGGCAGAGTTTAGGGTAAGTTAGGAACGGGTGTTTTCTAGGTAATTAAGCCCAAGGATGAGCACTCATGGTTATTGAGAGAACGATTGAGATGATAATCCATGCTGTCTAAGGCGGATAGAGAAGTAGGAGAGGCCAAGACTAAGCAAAGAAACTGCAAGGGAATAAGGCAGTTATTAATATTATTGTTAATATTAATACATGCATGTTTTCATGGAGCTAAGAGAACGCTAGTAGGCATGACAGAATAACAAAAGCAAATCAATGTCAAAGAACTAGAAAAATAATGGTTAAAATCTCTGACAAGGAGCAATTAGGGGACCTAAGGAATGGTCATGAATTTGAGTGGGTAGAGTACAAAACATGGTCATCATAGTTGAGGAGATAAAGAAACTATGAAGTTAAGATTCATGATTATTACTTTTTTAACTTTTTGCCTATTAAGCTCCAAATTCTGTGAAGAGAAGTACCGTGCCTGTCTTACTCGCCATAATATCCCTAGTTCCAATACAGTGTCTAATAGAGAGTTGACACTTAATAAAAATTTGTGAGAAAAAGAATAAATGAAGGATTCATTAGTATAGTCATTGAAGACACCCCAAAGCAATAAATCTGTCCATGTTAAAGCATGTTTTCTCTTGCCAATAAAACTTTGCAGGCTCTTTGTACTCTGACTAGAGAAAAAGAAACAAAAAAACAACTTGTCCAAACTTTACATATTTGGGTCTCAGCTTAGTGATCTAAGCTGTTGATTGAGGTTCGCAGCTGTAGTTACCCTCCATTTCAAGATAAATGAATCCAGCATAAAGAATCTTATATAAAAAAAGAAGAAGAAATTGTGAAGCAGTTCCTACAGCTATGCCAGAAGACACAAAAATCTTGCACTTTTTTGTGAAATATCTTTTTATGTCATATTTAACATGCAGCTTTTAATATAGATGCAGGATTACTAGAAGAGTCTAATATGATCCAAGAAAAAGCCAAGTTATTATATGACAATTAAAGTAAAAGGAAGAGGAAAGATCTAAAGCTGGAGAATTTAATGCCATCCAGGGATAGTTTGATAAGTTTAGAAAGAAGTTTGGCGTAAAAAAAAAAAAATCACCATAAGAGGAGAAGTAGCTTCTGCTGACCAAGAACAGCAGATGTGTTCCCAGATGCCATTAAGAAAATCTTTGAGGCAGATATCTTCCTGAGCAGATGAAAGTCCCTTATTCTGGAAAAAAATGACACAAAAGACTTTTATTAGAAAGAAAAAAAAAGTGAGGACCAGGATTTAAGGCAGGGAGGGATAGGCTAACTCTACTGTTTTGTGCAAATGCAGTTTGGTTGATGATTAGGACTGTCCTTAGTTATAAAGCTGGTAAATCCTGAGCCGTGAAGGGAAAAAAGGAAAAGATAAATGCCAGCTGATAGTGTTTTGGTTGTACAGCAAAAAGGCCTGGAAAACAAGACCACTTTTTCTGGATTAGTTTCATACATGCTGGCCACCAAGAACCCCATGAGATTAACACTAAAAGTGTCAAAGTGGTCTACTTGCCCCAACCCAAGGGGGTCATAGAACCTCTTAGGCTCATTACACATGGTACTCTATGGTAAGGATTATCAATACTTTGGAAAAGAACTCTGATAGAGAGAACATCGTGAACATATAAAAGGATTCATCATAGTACACTCATGAGATCATAAGTATTACATGTAATAATCATTATACAGTCGACCCTTGAACAAGGTGGGGGGTTAGGGGTGCTGATCCCCATGCAGTCGAAAACCCACATATAACTTTTGAATTCTCAAAAACACAACTACTACTAGCCCACTGTTGCCCGGAAGCCTCACTTACAATATAAATAGCCAATTAACACACATGTTGTATGTTATATGTATTATATACTGTATTCTTACAATAAAGCAAGCTTTAAGCTAAAGAAAAAAAAAAAAAAGGATTACATCTTTGAAGATGTCATTGTTGTTAATTTACAAAAGCCATGAAAGCTATCAAGCCTAAAAGAATAAGTTTCTGCTGGAGAAAACTGTGTGCATATGTGCATATCTTCACAGGACTTACAACAGAGCCAATCAAGGAAATTGTGAAAGACATTGTGGATATGGCAAAAAATTAAGGAGTGAGGGGTTTTAAGATATGGATCTTGGAGAAATTCAAAGGCTAATAGACACTACAATAGACAAATTAGCAGAAGACAACTTGATTGAGATGAGTCCTTCCACATTAGTGCCAATGATATAAAAGGAGTGCCAGAAGATATAAAAGGAGTGCCAGAAAACAAATTGACATTAGACATTCTGGCAAGAGGATTCCGATTATTCAAGACTGCTTTGACTTCCTTATGGCATGAACTGTTTCATGAAACTAAAGCAAATGGTGGAAGAAAGACTGGTGCCACACAGAAATGATTTTAGAGAAATGAAAAAGCAAAAAAGTTAATCAGAAATTACTATATATTTCTGTAAAGTTATACTGAGTGTGCCTGCCTTTCCTGCCTCCCCTTCCACCTCCTCCACCTCTTGTGCTTCTGCCAGCCTGGAGACAAGACCAACCCTTCCTCTCCTTCCTCCTCCTCTTCATCCTACTCAAAATGAAGACAGGAATTAAAGACTTTTTTGGATGATCCACTTCCACTTAATGAATAGTAAATATGCTTTCTCTTCTTATGTTTTCTTAATAATATTTTCTTTTCTCTAGCTTATTTTATTGTAAAAATACAGTATATGGTATATATCACATACAAAATATATGTTAATCAACTATTTATGTTATTACTAAGGCTTCCAGTCAACAGTAGACTATTAATAATTAAGTTTTGGGGGAGTGAAAAGTTATGCATGGATTTTTGACTGTGCAGGGGTCAGCACCCCTAAATCCTGTGTTGTTCAAGGGTCAACTCCATATATCTATTAGTTATTCAGCCAAAAATATCTTTTAATAAAATGAGATTCAAGAAATTATTTTGTGGTCATCTTTTGAGGTAAGAGACTGAGAATGTAGGAGGAAACTATTTTTTTTTTAATGATTTGTGAGTTGTGCCATGAGCAATTTTTATGATTTTTTATTTTATATTGCTCTCTACTGTTTGTTTGTTTTTTTAAAACTTGCAATCATTTGTTCATTTTAATTACTTAGTTTTTACAACAGATTTATCTACATCTGTAGCCATTTTCTCCAATTGTTCTTTGGCCGTTAGAGCTCTTACTCAATGAAGCAAATATTACTAGTTTTTCCTACTCTCTTCAAAGCCAATCCCTAGCTCCTCTTCAGCTGTTAATTTTTGTCTCCTATTTAATTAAGAAAAAGAGGTATTCAGGGTCCAAATGGAATTGCCTCAGATATTTCTCCCGTCTCTTATGGGTGCACCCATTCTTTTCTCCAGTCTTAGAAGACAAAGGACTCCTCCCCTGCTCAGGGGAAATGCTTTGGATCTGATCTATCTCATAAATTTCCTCCTTTCTCTTTGTTTTTCTCCCCTACCCCTGCCTCTGCCTTGGATCTTTGCCCTTCTACTATAAGTATGCTCAAGTCTCTTCTTTCCTGAAGAAAAATATAATATATACAATATTAACAAATAATCCTCTCTGGCCTCAAGTCAGTACCCCTTTTCTGAGCTAAAAGTAGATGACAAATGCCAACTCTATTTTTCTGATTAATAATCATTTTTCAATTCACCAACATATGGTTTTAGTTAGCAACACTCCACTAAAGCATTTATCTAGAAATCTCTGAAGCATACACTTCAAAATGAATGAAATAAATTCATTCTCATCCTATTGTTTTCTTACTACACTGTTAGTCACTCACTTTACCTGAAAAACTCCATTCTCTCTGATTCTCTTGTTCTTAGACTTCTCACCCTATTCTTTCTCAATCTTTTTAAGAAGTCCTCTCTCATTGACCAACATGTCAAATAAGAAGTGCAATATGGTAGTTGTGTTTCTTTAGACCCACATAATGTATAAAAAGGACTTGAAATAATTCCCTATATTTAAAAATTGTTAAATTTCACATTTAAAAAAATTAGACTTTGGAATTTATTTTGAGAAATCAGAATATATGATAGCAATACTTTGTCTACATGCCCAATACCAAAAATTGATAGAACTGTATAAACACTGCCTCATTACATAAGTCCTGTATTACCCATTTCTCATTCATTTTAACTTGCAACTAACCTACTCCACACATTTATATTACTTGCCTTAATCTTGTCAACCAGAGAACTCTAAACATTTTGATTTATACAGCCCTGCAGTAAAATGTTTAGCATTGTCCCCATCTGTGTACATTTTTACATATGAATTATATTTCAATACTATATTTTTAATTTCTAGATGTTCCATTTCATTCTTCTAAATATCTTCATTTTCATTGTCTTGATATTTTCATTTGTTTTTCTTTCCTCCTTTTTATAATTTTTATGATTCCTTTGTGATAATATTTAATATTCTTTTTACAATTGCTCTGATATCTGAAATTCATGGATAGTATAATTCTTTTGCTTATCATATCTGCTGACTTTCTTTCACAATTGAATATTTTCTCATGTGCTATAGGACTTTGATTTTTATGCACATCTCCAATGAGACCTTTTCTATAAAAACCTATAAAACTTAAGTGGACGACATGTCTTTCCAAAGGCTGGCCTTTGTTTCTACTAAAGTTCCAAACATATAATTGGCCTGAGACAACTTTTTATGATGATTTTTTGTCTTGGGAGATTGCATCATTGCAAGGTAGTAAAAAGTCTGGATAAAGTCAGATCACAGACCTGTGTATTGGGTGGCCTGTGGTTAGAAATTCTCTTGGACAACTTTTTTTTTTCTTCCTTGTACACAGTTTCTAGGCTAAGACAGACAAGCTTTCTTATTATCTTCTTGGAATGCTGGTCATATTTTTTCCAGTTCACTTTTCACAAGGGTTTAGTTTCATAGTCGGTGGCCTAGATTCCTGTCCCTACACGGGCATTAAATCACCAGCTCCAAACTTACAAAGAGCTGGCCCAGCACTTGCTCACCTGCTATCTTCCCTGCTTTTCAGAGCTCACCTCATTTTTTTTTTTTTAACCTCAAGTGTTTTCCTTATTTCCTGGAGAATAGAGCTATACATTTAACATGATACTTGTTGCTCAACATCCAGCTTTTCCAGACATTCTGTAGAAAAAGTCTTTTCAGGTTATTTAGTCTACCATATTTTCAGAAACAGAAATCCATGTTTAAGAATGATATGCAGGCACTATTGTGCTAATACATTACATACCTTATAAACTACACACACAATGAGAAATAATCTTTAAAAAATAACTATCTTGTTTATTATTTATGCCAAAAATATTTTGGATCCTCTTAAAATAATTTTTATTGTTAATAATATAGTGGAATGTGCTTAATTATTTTTTTAAAATCCTTATTTAAATCTTTGTGAAAAAATGATTTAGAGGCTTAGTTCTAAATCAAGTCTGTTTCAAAATTACCATCATAACTGGTAGGAATACTTCTAAAGATCTATAGATCCATGTGGAAGAAATATACCTTTATTAAATCATTTCCATTTCCTCTCAAAAATTACTTCAGAGTTTACTTTTAAAATTTCATTTTATATGTCTATCTTGTCTGATAGAAACCAATTCTTGCAAAAATATTTAATAATACTCCATAAATCCTTTCATTTGGAAGACTTTCTAAAAACAGTTTAAAAATTCTATTTTTAATTTTTTAAACATTCAGATGTGAGAATTTTAATGGTAGAGAGACAACATTTTCATTTACAAAATCATGTAACAATGAAAATATTTCCAAACTTTCTCAATGCTTTCTCCATAGCACAAGTATCCTGCTCATTGTTAAAATATCACTTTACATGGAAGGCAATATTTATTATTTTTCAAAAATATTTGAAACATGCTTTTGAAAACTACTTACATAACAAAAATCATCAATTGGGAACTTTATTTGAAAAATAAAAACATTCATTTACTCTCTTTAGAAATTTTCCATTGAGGAAATTGCTAAATTTTCACAGAAGTAGCGAATATAGTATAAAGAATACTACCGTATCAATCATCTAATTTCAATAATTTTTGTTTTGTCTATAGCTGTTCTTTTGATTAGAGTATTTTAAGATGAATCCTGAATGCCATACCATCTATATGTAAATACTTAAGGATGTATTAATATAGCTAAAAGATAAATATTTTTAAGTTAACCACAATATCGTATTTAACAAAATTAATGACAATTTCTTTTTTAACAGCCTTATTGAAGTATAATTTACATACAATTAGATTCACTAATTTTAAGTATGCAATTTGGTGAAGTATTTTTTTTTAAATGCTTCTTGAATTAACTTTAGACTTACAGAAGAATTTCAGATAGTATGGAAAATTTCCCTATATGTCTCATCCAGCTTCCTCTAATGTTAACATCTCACATAACCATGGTACACTTATCAAAGCTAAGGGTTTAACAATGATATAATATTATTAACTAAACTACATTTTTAAATTCAGATTTCACTAAATATTCCACTAATGTCCTTATTCCGTTGCAGATTCTAATCTGAGATCCCACACCGCATTTAATGACCATGTCTCCTTAATCTCCTTTAATCTACAACAGTCTCTCAGTGTTTCCTTGTCTTTCATTCCTCAAAACTTTCAAAGAGAACAAGTCAGTTATTTTATAGAATGTCCCTCAATTTTATGCCTCCAGATTTGTTCTTTTTACTTAAGATTGCTTTAGCTATTTGGGCTCTTTTTTGATTCCAAATTAAATTTAGGATTATTTTTTCTAGATCTGTGAAATATGACACTGGTATTTTGATGGGAATTGAATTGGATCTGTAAATCACTTTGGGCAGTATGGACATTTTAACATTGTTGATTCTACCAATCCATGAGCAGGGAATGTTTTGCCTTTTGTTTGTGCCAACTGCAATTTCTTTCATCAGTGTTTTGTAGGTTTCCTAGTTGAGGTCCTTAACCTTCTTTGTTAAGTATATTCCTAGGTATTTTACTTGCTTGGTAGCTATTGTGAATGGTATTGAGTCCTTGATTTGACTCTCAGCTTAACTGTTAGTATATAGAAATATTACTGATTTGTGTACATTGATTTTGTAACCCAAGACTTTGCTGAATTTATTTATTAATTCCAGGAGTCTTTTGGTGGAGTCTTTAGGTTTTTCTAGATACAAGATCATATCATCAGCAAGCAGGGATAGTTGGACCTCCAAAACAGCATGTTACCAGTTTAAAAGTAGAGACATAGAACAAAGGAACAGAAATAAAACCATCTACCTATAACCAACTGATTTTTGACAAAGCAGATGTCAATATACACTGGGGAAAGGAAGCCCTAGGCAATAAATGGTGCTGGGAAAATTGCATAACCATATGCAGAATAATGAAACAGGATCCCTATCTCTTGCTATATAAAAAATTAATTCAAGATGGATAAAAGGCTTAAATGTAAGGCACAAAACTATAAAAATTCTAGAGGAAAATGTAAGAAAAATTCTTTTAGACAATGTCTAGGTGAAAAATTTATGACTAGAGCCCCAAAGGCAAATATAGAAATAAAAAATAAATAAATGAAACTTAATTAAATTAAAAAGCTTCTGCACTGCAAAGGAATTAATCAAGAAAGTGAATAGACAATCTACAGAATGGGAGAAAATATTTGCAAACTATACATCCAACAAAGGACTGATAATCAGAATCTACAAATAACTCAAACAAACCAGCAAGAAAAAAACAAACAACCCTATTAAAAAGTGGACAAAAGACATGAACAGAAATTTTCCAAAAGAAAATAGACAAATGGCCAGCAAACATGAGCAAATGCTCAACATCACTAATCATCAGGAGAATACAAATTAAAACTACAGTGAGATACTACCTCATCCCTATCAAAATGGCCATTATTAAGAAGTTAAAGGACAATAGATGCTGGCATGGATGCAGAGAGAAAGGAATATTTATACACTATTGGTGGGACTACAAATTAGCATAACCTTTATGGAAAACAGTATGGAGATTCCTCAAAGAAATAAAGGTAGACCTATAATTCAATCCAGCAACGCCATTGCTGGCTATCTTCCCAAAGAAAATGAAGTCATTTTTTTAAAAAAGACACCTTCACTAAAATGTTTATCACAGCATAATTCACAATTGCAAAGATGTAGAATCAACATAAGTGCCCTTCAACTCATGAATGGATTAAAAAAAGTGATATATATATATATATATATATATATATATATA
>VSMD01088307.1:0-19809 GCA_008750895.1 Mirza zaza | reverse complement strand
ACGGCAAACGCTTGGCCTGTCCCAGTCAGCCCGACAAACCCCGGCTTCTAAAAGACACTGGAATCTACTCTCACTGTGCGGAGACTGTCCACACAAAGAGCTATCATTTCTAACAAAGCACCCTCTTCTCACCCCCACGGGTGACCCCATCTGTGTCCCTTGGACCCCCTACCTTGGCTCATAAACACTCATCACCCATCCACTCTTGCTGCCCCAAAGCTGCCTGGTAGCCAGGTGCTCACACGCTACTCATGTCACCTCCGTGTGCCGCGTAAACACAACGGGACCCAGAGAGAAGTGGCCTGTGAAGCCCCACAGCTCAGAGCCCCCGGGGCCGGCCCGGAAGCCCCTGTGATCCGGCTGGCCCTCCGATGGGGTCAGAGAGGGGCTCAGAAGTGACATGAAAACCAGGAGAGCATCTCTCTGCCCAAAAGCGGTTTCCCAGGAGACTCTAGTGTCCTCTGTCCTGTCACACCCTTCCCCGAGCCGGTCTCATGAGCCGGGCATCGCCACAGGTGCTAAAGACACAGCAGCTTTTGAAAAGGTGAACAAAGTCTCCGCCTGACGCAGAACAGAGACAGGCACAAAAAGCAAACCAACTGGTAGCCAAGGGGGTGTGGGAGCGAGGCCTCGAGGGGGTCTGGGAGGAGGGTGGAGTGCGCAGGCTCCCAGGGGAGGCCGCCCGGAGAGCACAGGCACCTGGCAGGGAGCAGAGCCCGGCCGGGGCCACGGGGGGCCACCTGTGCCCAACAAGGAAGCCAAGTGGACACAGGGCCAGACCCTGGAATGGGCAGCGCAGAGAGGAAGCTGGGCTTCTACCTGAGTGGTCAGGGGCCTTGGAAGGCCTTGCACAGGTAGGTGACCCCTGACTCACTTCCCAGGGGATCCGTCTGGGCTGCAAGGGCCGCAGAGAGACCTCTAGGGGGCTCCGGCCACGGGGTCTGGGTGAGACAGGACGGAGGCTGGACGGGGCGGGGGGAGCGCCAGCCCTGAGCACACCTGCAGGCAGCCCTGTGGGACCTACCCGTGCCACGGCTGACATGGGGATTGGGGGGACTTCGAGGATGGGTGTGGGGTTTTGACCTAGCAACAGGAAGGCTGGAGCTGCCATCGACTAGACCAGGAAGGGCCGTGGGACACGGTAACACCTGGTACCCACAGGCTCACCTGGTCCTTGTTTCCCACCTCTGATCCACGCCCACCAAGGTGCTGCTTCCACACACAGGCGCTTCTCTGCCAATACCACGCACAGAACAGTAACAACTTCGTAAAAGTCTAAGTTGTTGCTCCATTAGAAACAGAAAAGCCATGTTTTGGCTGAAAAATAACCCATAGTCATCTAACATTTACATGGTGACGATTTTCAAGTGGGAATCATCATGCAATGTCATGAAAACAGAATGCGCATGTGGAAAAAATTGTCAACCGTTCGGTCTTCTCTCAATATTAATTTAGAAATAAAAATTATTTGATTCTACCAACCTTCATAAATTCTACTTATTTTTCCCATGTGAACATGGTAAGGGCTAGAGTCCTGCAGTCTGGACAGAGATGCGTGATTCAACCTCAGTGACATGCGGAGCCCTCGGGGGACCAGAGAGGCCCATTCCACACCGGCCCTGGCCTCTCTCACCGCGGCAACCTTTCCCCACAGTCCAGACCCCGGGCTTGCCTCTGTCAGCCCCACTGTTCCCCCACTGGGGCCACTGCAATATCTGCCTGGTTCACCCCCTTCCTGATGTAGGGGACTGACATATATTTTCCTAGTTTAAGAATTAAAGTTAGTGAGTAATGTACGTGTTCTGCCCAGAGTATTTGAAAGTAATCTGTTCCGGACAGGCTCCCTGTGATAAACAAAGGTGCTGCCTAGAGGCGTAACAAAGGACCTGAGCTGCGAGTCGCAAAAGCGGCCCCGCCCCACGGCATTGGGGATCTGGAGGCCACACGATAAACACATTGTTCCTGTGGTTGCTGTTTACACCCCATAACATGGCTGGTTAGTCAATGACGGGTAAGACCCCTCAAGGGAGGGGCGACCTAAGCCAGGCACAGCCACCGGGGTTCAGCTGAAGATCTTAGGGGGTCACCCTAAGAGAAGCTGGGGATGAAAAATGCCCCCTGTGGCTCACCTTGCCCATCCTTGCTAATCTCGGTCCTTTATCTATGCCTAGTGCCTAGAGCAACCACCTTGAGATTCTGAGTCAGGGGATATCTGCTTCCCTAAGGCTACGCATGCCAGAATTTATGGCTATCGCTACCACGCCTGGGTGGCAACGTACAAGGAACTAACTTTAATTTTTTAGAGTATAAAAATAAAACTGACCCGGTGTATTATTACTCGAGTCAACTGTTTGTACGTGTGTCCGCGTTTTTCTCTGTGTTCTGCATTTTGCGTTTGTGTTTTGTGTTCTGTGTTCATCCTCTGTCCCGTAAACGGGCCACGACATCCCGCTTCAATGCAGCCCATACGATGCCCCCAAGTGTGACTTCCCGGAGTGCAAATGCCTCTCCCCTGATCGGCTGGGATGCTTTGATCACTTCTCATCGCCTGCAAAATGAAGACCAGACATGAGTCCCTCACACTGTGGCTCGTGCTTCCCCCCCTTCGCTCGGTGCCATTTCTCCTTGCAAACTCTGCACGGCCCGGCCTCAGCCCACTGTGTTCTGCCCCTAAATACGGCTGGTCGGCTCTTCCTTCGGAGCCCACGATCCAGCTGCACCTGGTGTCTGCTCCCCCGTCCTTGCTAAGCTTGTCCTCAACCCTTGAGCCCCTCTCGCAGACGGCCCCTAGGAAGCCTTGGAGACACGGCGAGTGCCGGACGCCCTCGTGAGCACGGCCACCACGGCCGGCCCTGCCCTGTCTCTCACCCACCGCAGCGTCTGCGCCCTCGTCTCTGGCGCACCTGGAAGCACCACCTCTCCCAAGGTGCAGACACACCTGCCGCCACGCAGGGAACATCTGTCTAAAGGCCAACAGGGGAAACAAACCTCACCCCCAGACACCGCTGGTGTTACACAACCCTCTCAACGCGGCACCCGTGCTTTCTGAGCCCCAATCCGGGACACGTGCTCTGAAGGTTTCTGACGGAAAGACCAGAGCTTGCCAGGAGAGCGGTTGTCCTTGAACAGCTAAGAACGTGGCTCCAGCACCTTCCCTCTTGGCAGAAGTGGGTGATCAACAAAGAAGCCTTTGCTGTTACAATGTATCATCCTAACAAGATATCTTTCGGTTACAGATGCAGTCTTCATGGGGGAAAAATATCTACAGACACCTGAACCTCCTTTCCAAAATGCACAAATGCTTATTACACCAGTGAGGATTTTAAGCATTTCAAAGATCATTCATTAACCAAGCCATTTATTTGTTCTGGTAGTCACAAAGTTTGTCACATGCCAACTGCTTGTCACACCCTCTCAACAGTTTATGTTCGCAAGATAAATAAGAACCCCCCACCCCTCCAATTATAGCTCGCAAGTTAAGTGCCAAGACAGGGGACAGGGCCGATCCACGTGATCAGTGGGCAGAGATGCCGGCCTAGCCTGGTTTCCCTGCAGAGAACACGCTGTCAGGGTGGAGACGATTCTGTCTGAACAAGTGGGCTACTTTTAAACCAGATGAAGTGTCAACACACTTGAGACGCAGCTTAAGTGAAATTCAAATATCTGTTTGCAAAACAACTTTGTTAAGCACTGACCACGTGTTCAGTGCACAATCATTCCTGTCCCTGTAACAAAATGCCTAAGACGGGGTAATTTGTAAAGAACAGACACTTATTTTGCGTAGTTCTGGGGCTGCAAATCTAAGGTGAAGGCACGAGCGGATTTGGTGTCTGGTAGGAGCTGGGTCTCCGCTCCCAAGACAGAACTTTGCTGCTGTGTCCCAAGGAGGGGGGACCACGGTGTCACTGCAGGGCGCGGGGGCCGGGCTGTGTTCTCCAGCACTTGCCTAAAGCACTAATCCATGCATGAGGGTGAAGCCCTCCTGACCTAATCACCGCCCAAGGCCACACCTTATAATACTGTCGGTGCATCAGGAATTAAATTTCAACGAGAGTTTTGGAGGAGACAGATAGTCCAACCCTAGCAGTGCCTTCAATGCATTGTCATTTTTAGTCCTCACTATACTCCCCTGATGCGAATTCCCCAAATTGTTGTCTACCTTCTACAGATAAGGAAACTGATGCTTGAAAGAAGTTCAGCAGCGTTCCTAAGGTCTCACGGGTATTAGCGGTGAGCCGGGAAAATAATGATTTCCCCCCTGAAGAAACTCCAGAGATAAGCACATTTTGGTGGCTCTGGAAGGCGAGTTTTCTATTCTGATATCAAAGCAAAGCTAATAATTCCCAATCACCTTCTGTAGGTATCTTGATTCGAGTAGGGATCCACTAGCTGCCAAAAGGTATGAGTCTGAGAATAAGCAATGTATATCAAAAGCACACTGATACCACACACTGAAACGTGCACATGAAGCCTACCGACACCCAGAACATGCGTATAGACACTGGAACTTGTTCTTGAAATCCCCTAAACACAAAGAACATCTTTCTCCGTGACTCTGCTTGGCAGCCTCCATGTTATAGGCGTTTTAAATCCCTCCTCCTACAAAAAAATAAAAAAAATAAAGTACTGGCTGCAACATTGGCCCCACTGCTGGAGAACCCCCCGAGCTCCAGGCAGGCCGAGGTGGCCACATTCAGAGCTACCACTGATGTACCCTAAGTCTATTACACAGATATTATGTCCTGGTCAAGCTGTGGGATGTCATTTCATAATGTCGCATGAATGAAATATGAAAGTCCTTTCCATTTATTCCCCAAACTCTCGTTTCTATGAAGCTGCAGTAATTGTCAGAGTCCATCCGAGCATGGCGGGGCTCGGGGAGGGAGCGGCTAAGGGCAGAGGAGGAGCTCGCCTTGCGGTTCAGCCCGCCCCACGGCTGTCTCTGCGAAGAAGAAGGTCAACTAGAGCCCGAGCAGAACTGCACCGCCCCTGAGGCTGAGAGGCCTCATAAAGCTAATGGGCGGGAGGAAAACTCCCTCAATGAGAGGCACGAAGGGCCACATCCAGAAGGCCGCCCATCCCACCTGCCGGCCCAGAGGACGAGCATTGGCAGCTAAGTCCTCTCTGCTCAGCAGCACCAAACCACTCACTCAGGGCCTGCGCTCATGACCCAAACAGCTGCCAACAGGCCCCACCAGGGATCCAAGTTCAACGTGACATTTGGTGGGGACAGACTAAGCCACATCCAAACCATGGCAGCCACCGGCCAATGACACGGCTCAACCTGTATTTGATTCCAGTTCCGTGTGACTCCCAAGTGCATGTTATCCCCAGATGGTCTAACTTCTCTGGGTCTCCAGGGCCAGCTCCACAAGGGGACCGAATGCCCTTGCTCTCCAAGTTGTCCATGACTCTCACTTCTGACTCAAGTGACCCTCGGACAGAGACCTGGAGGGGAGAAGCCGGAGGGACAGGGGGCTGAGACCTCACAGGCAGGAATCCCCCACTGTCCCTCAGAGCCACGCAGAGCTGCGAGTGAGGCCAGAATGTGCTCCAGAGAGACAGGACGGAAGTTCAACTAACCTCGGGGCAGAGCTGTGACCGGACCCGGGGGCGTGCGGTTGCAGAGTGGGAACATACTGTAGAGGGCAGGCTCCCCTGCAGCCACGGCTCTGCCCTGAGTCCACATCCCCGGAGAGGCTGCTGATCCTTGAACTGGAAAGCAAACGGCAGACACTCTAAGCCTTTCCCTTGCCCCTTCTCGGGGGCCTGAAAGATTCATGCAGGGCCCGGCTAATCCACTGAATGCACCCCGCTTCCATCCCTGGACAGCACAGACCCGGCTTTCTACGCAGTGCATCGAGGGGAGGGACCAGGCAAGGCAGAGAAACTCAAAGACAGGCAGAGGGCTCTGAGCAGCCCCCCCCCCCCCCCCCCCCCGCCCTGGAAAGGGCACCTGCAGGGGACCAGGCGCTGCGGGGTCTCCAGACCGTGGTCTTGGTAACCGCAGGGACGGGCGTGCTCTGGGGCCAGGAGAGAGTGCAGGAGACACATGGCCCGCACCCCGCATCACAGACCGCAGTATCTGCAGAAAGGGGAGGATTGGCGTCTTCGGAAAACCAAATCAGCGAATTGGAACCATCGGGGGGAGATGAGGGGACTTGAATCAGGAGATGAAATTAACAGAAGGAAAATCTCAGAGATTCAGTTTCCAAATTCCACAAGTAAATAAAACGTACAAAGCTTGAAGGCTAAGCATATTCCCCAGATAAAGGACAGGATTCGCTGTTTTGTTTTGTTTTTTTTCATGACACTTCTTCCCATTTGTTGAGTTTTGAAAGTCGTTATGAAAAGAGGGTCCTTGAAAAAGAAAAAAAAGTAAAACTTCCCTGAACGGCCTTTGTGCAGCTCTCGCGGGGAGCGGGTCTCCATGGCGACCAAGGTCTGCTCCCCGGGGCGGGAGAGGCCGTCCCCACGCACTCCTGGTGGCGGGGGAGGCTCGCTGGGGAACGCCAGCACCAAGGACAAAGACTTCAAAAAACTTTTCGTGGGCGTTGTCCTTCAGGCAAAGCCACGGCGAGGCCTGCTCAGCCCTGGCCAACAGGACGAGACTTAACCCCAAGACCCACGTCCTTCAAGTGAGATGTCACCAGCCCCTCCTGAGGTGGCCGGCGAGGTTCTCCGAAGACCAAGGCTGCAGCCGTGCCTCACCAAGAGCTGTCAGTGCTGGGAAGTGCAAAGGCACCCACACACGGTCAATACTTATGCAACAAGTGCAGAGAAACAAGCATCAGACCAGGCCCTGGTCCGGCAAGCTTGTGGGGGCCGGGTGGGGGGCCCTGTCCGAACAGGTCGCCAACATCAAACGGGGGATCGAGGATCAGGTGTCAGAACTCAGGCGCCCAGAGTCCCGGGAGTAAAGGAGACCCGGAGGTTCCGGCGCCTGAGGCTGGAATTCTGGGCTCTCCGGGCCGGCCCGAGGCAAGGCGGGAGGGGCTGCAGGTGCGGGAGGAGAGAAGGGGCGAGCCGGACAGACACCAGGCGGGCAGGGCCTGTGCTGTTTCTCTCTGTACCCCAAAGCAGAGGTCCTCAAAGTTTTTAAACAGGGGGCCAGTTCGCTGTCCCTCAGACCGTTGGAGAGTGCGGCTCACATTCCGCACATGCGCACCGTGGGCCCGGGATGAGTCGGCTGCTAAGCGGGACAGGCATTGGCGGCAAAAACACCCGGTGGGCCGGATAAATGTCCTCGGCGAGCTGCGTGTGGCCCAAGGGCCGTAGTGTGAGGACGCCTGCCCCAAAACCTTACCCTGGAATGCGGGAGGTGCTTGGCAACTGGGTCGAGATCCGCCGCGGCCCTGATGGAGTCGTGTCCCGAGCTACTCGCCACCGGCCTGGCTGCTCTTGGCCCTGCCCAAGGGCATCTTGGTCCCCCCTCACTACCTGCTTGGCACCTGCACGTCCGTGCGCCGCAGGCGGACGCTCCAGCGGGGAGATGCGCTCAGTGTCAGGGCCGGCCACAGTGCCCAGCGCTGGCCCACTTCCCAGCGGCCCCCACGAGACCGGGGCGTGGGCGGCGCAGGTGCTCGAGCAGCGCCTGTCTGTCCATCACACAGCAGGTGACACGTGGGCAACGCTCCGACCAGCCACCAGACAGACGCGGAACCGCGCCCCTCGCCAGCCCCGTGCTCGCCACCGAGGCCGATGACACGGGACCAGTCACTCCGTGTCTCAGTTTTCTCAGTAAACTCGGACTAATGGTCAGCCCACACTTCTCCGGGGGCCCGTGTGAATTTCAAGGCAAGGCCACATCCGTGGAGAGCATCACACGCACCAGAGCCCTTGCCTTCCCGCGTCCGGCAAACGATCGCCACGGACCCACAGGTGCCGGCGCCGTTCTAGGAAACGGAAGTAAGGCTGTTTCTGAAAAGCCCCCAGCATCCCTTCCCTCTGAGCTTCCACACAATGCAAATCTGCCCAGGGCCCTAGGCTGCTTTATGACAAACACGGAGACTGTGTTTGTCAAACGTTAAAACGCTGAGAAATCCGTGTGTGCTGGCAACAAGTTCTTTTTCGGCGAATGCATCTCCTCAACAAAAGCTTTTTTTTTTTTTCCCCTCTCTCAGGTCACAAAGAAATCGCCTGCTGTATTCACTCAGCAGATGCACGCTGAGTGCCGACTGCTCGTGGCGCGCCCTGCCAGCACTGGGGGTGAAACGAAACGCCGAGCATCGCCCGCGCTCGAAGACCACGCGGTCCGTGCTGGAGGTGGACACGCGCTCAGGGAACGATCCGAGAACGCAATGACCCGGGACGCTTCTCAGCAGGGCCTGGGGCCAGGGGCGTCCTCCGGGTAGAGGTGGCCCCCGAGCTGAGCCTTGGGGATGGATTTGGAGGGTCGGTTGGTCAGCGTGGACAACAGCGTGAACCCAGGCACCGCGGAACGGACCACAGCGGCCGCTGTGCCTGCAGACGCCCCACGAGGACAGGGTGGGGTCGGTGGAGAAGAGGCTGCGGCCGGAGCCACGGAAGGACTCTCGCTTCACCCGGGCTGCAGGGGTTGCCGGAGGGTCCACACGGGGGAGAGGCCTCCTCCACCCCACAGAGCAGGGAAGTGTCTGCCGTGTGGGGAAGGGTGGCCGGTGTCCCGAGGGTGGGGTGAGGAGAGATGGTGTCTGGAGCAAGGAGGTCGGGGATGAAATAATTCGGGAAGAGCCAGATGGTTTCAGACCGGCAAACTGGGGGCTGAACTCAGCTGCTCACGTTTGTTTACCTCTCTCTTCAAGAGCAGATCGAAGAAATCTCTATTCAACCGCTCCTGACCGCCTTAAACAGCCCAACCGTTTCGACTCCGGAACCCCAAATTATCCTCAGGACAGAACGAATTCACATCGCGAGATCTGGGACCCCCAGCGCAGGTCGAGGGCGTGGAGCATAACCTCCCTCACCTGCGTCTGGGGCCCTTCCGCGGTGGTGGAGCTGGGGGCTGGGCCGTGGCCGGGTCCCGGGTCCTCAGCGTGGGGTCCCCAGGCAGCCCTGCGCCGTCTGTTGTTGGAATCATCGGCCAGGACGCACAGGCAAGTCCGCTAGGGCCCTCGGAGAAGGTTCCCAGCCCGGCACCATGCCCGCTGCAGCTTGCATGGAAGAGAACAGGCGACCACAGGGAGCCCGACGCCCCCTCCCGTGGGCTGCACACGCAGCCACCCATGGTTCCCAGACGCTGTCCCCACGGAACACCTGTGCTCTGAGCCTGGCCCGGCTTGCACCCCGGCCCCACCTCTTTCTTTAGGGCAAATTATTTGACTTCCCTGAGCCTCAGGTTTCTCATACAGAAAGTAGCAATACAATCAATCGCCTTTCAGGAACATTAAAAAAAAAAAAAAAAAAGATCAGTTGTAAAAGAAGTGAAAACCCAGAAGGGTTCCTGGAATGTGGTAGATGATTAATAAAGTGGACTTGAGTTAATCTTTCATCTTAAATCTTAACAATGATGCCTTTTGTCTATAGTTAATACAACAAATTACTAAATGGAACATTCTAATGGAAAGTTTTATGATTTTTTTTTTGAAATGTTAGAGCCTGCTACCAGTTTTCCTGGTAGAAATTGGTACAAGGTGGTGTTTGATTCGGCACAAAACTACAGATTAGAGTCACTCTGGGTCCCCCGAGTCACCCCACATGGGGTGTGGTCCACCAGGAAGGGAGGAACACGACTTCAAGTGCTCGGCTTCCCGGACAAGCGGGAAACCTCACTCTGAACGAGAAAAACACAAAGGTTCAGGGTAACACAGCTGAACTCTGCTCTCTGCCACAGATTTGTTTCAGGAAAACGGTATGAGATGCCGTCGTGTGAGTCCAAACCCACTTCTGAATGGTGCAGGGGGAGACGCATCCAGCCTCAGCCCTGGCGTCCCCAAGAAGGTGCTGGGACAGCTCGCGTCCTTCCTCACAGCGGGCCCCTCTGCCCCCCGGACTAGAACGTGCGCCTCTCCCCCGGGCCCGTCCACCCACACCCGCCCGTCCCTCCGACTTATCCCACCAGCCACCCGGCCCCGCAGCCTTCCTGGCACACATCTTCCCGTCCACCTCGGGGCTGGCTAGAAGTGGGCTTTCCCACCGGCGAGTTCCCAAAGTGCCTCGCGTGTGAGTTTTTGTGATGTGAGTATGCAGGTTTGTTTAATGCAGAGTCGTTTGTGGCACATTATGTTTTAATTACCTGTTTCCATAAAGAAACTGTGCAGTTCAAAACGAACACGCACGCTCACTCGTGGGGAACGCAGACCCACTCTTTAGGCCAACGCCTCGGAACTTCTTCGCAGACAACCAGGAAAACACGGCGTGACTTTCTGGGCCTTCAGAGGCAATCAAGGCTGCCACCTCCGGCTCTCTCGACGGCCCCACGCACCCGCCCACGGCAAGAGCTTCCCGTGGCACCACCTCCACACAGCCGTGGGCAGAGCTGCTTGCTCGGAGACCTCCCCTTTATTTGTGGATGCCTGAACGGATCCTCGGGACTTCCTGCCGGACCTTCTCAGCGGGCTTGAAGAAGACTTCAGAGCCTTCGAGAAGAGACGTGCCTGCCAGGCCCGGTCAGCCCGTCTTGCAGATTAATCCCGACATAACTCAAAACCCGGCCCTGACATGGCGCTGCAAACATTGGGGTGCCCACGCTGAAGGGCCCGGGGCAGGCCGGGAGGGGCTGCCTGTGCCACGAGCTCCAACACGCTCACGTTACAGCTCAGAAAAAATGAGCCCAGAGAAGGAAGGGAAATCGCTTCCCCAAAGCCAAATTCACACTCGGCCGGCTTTGATTACAGCAGGGCTGGACGCAGCAGGAAGAATCCCAGCTCCACCGCTGACTGGCCGTGGGGCTCGGAAAGCTACTCCAGCCCCTCTGGGCCTCCACTTCACGGTCAATGAGATGAGGTTAATCACCTGCCCCTTCCTGGGGGCGGGGGGAGCCGGGCGTGCGTCGCGGGCTCAGATCCAGAAAGCGCGGTTGCTGCTGCAAAACCGAGTCTTCTTTTGTTCAAATGTGCAAGGTTGTTGGGACCCGGGTATCCCGGTTCCTGCCGTCTTCCTCACTCGGGTTGGTTTGAGGCTCTGGCGGGGTTACACTTGGAGAGGACAGGTTCCGCATCTGCTGTGCGTCTGCCTGGCTGATGGAAGGTACGCAGGAGGTGTGACGGGTTGCAGTCTGCCCGGCCTTCGGGGGCGGCTGTGAGACACCCCCGTGTGGCAGAGGGTGGGGGGGGCTGAGTCCCAGGTGACCTCTCCCTGTCCGGGATTCCTGGAGGCGCCATCATCGCCTCACTCTTGCCATCGGCCATTCTTCCCTCCTCTGTGCAATGCACCTCTCTTGTGCTTTTCTTTGTTCTTCCGTTTCTTCTCTACCCAAGGTCCTTCAGGCTTGGTTTCTAACGAGACTCTGCAGATTTGAGCTGGGATGGACTCAGAGTTAAAAACGCAGTCAATGCTTGTGAGGAAGAGGAATCACTTTTGTCCTTCCTCCCACCTAAGCAGGCCACCGCGGATCAGCCGGCGGTGCGTGCCGTGAACACACGGACGTGCCGTGCACTCCACGCCACGGCCCTTTTGCTAAAATAAGCCCCTGGCAGAGACTGTTTGCAGCCTGCACAGAAAAGAGTTAAAGTTCCGCAGGGGAAACTCCGTCCTCCTCCTCCTCCGCAGCTCTGCAGGGTGAGCGCTTATTTGGCTATTACTTTAATTACAGCCCCTCAGCTACAGACAAGAGTGGCAGACGTGGTGGCTGCTTGGCAACACGGCTCGATGGGAAACGGCAGCCTGTGGCCTCCCCAGGCACCGAGTGACGGGACGTAGCAGCGGGGGCTGCAGGCAGCGTCTTTCTAAAGCCCGGGCAGGATGGTCAGGGCAGGGTGCCGAGCGGGCCCTTGCAGAAATAGATCCCACATTGAGGACAGCGTGAAAACTACAGTTTCTTCGAGCACTTGTGTTTGTAAGAGACACACAGTGTTCCAAACGCTCTCGGGGGAGGCTGGGAGGAAGGCAAGGACGTGACCTCAACAAGGTTCCTGCTTACAAAATACCCATGCCCCATGCCCCGGGAGGGAGGTGCCACACGTCAGGCACACACGCCTCGGGGCTAACCATGACTCATGTGCTGGGCATGCTGAGGATGGCTCCTTACACAGGAGGGCCCGCCGGACGTCGTCTCAAAGAGCGGGCAGGTTTCGAAAGGCATCACTCGGGCAAGAGTGCCGATGAGTGTCGGAGGAAGCGGACCCTCAGTAAGTCATGAGCTGGGGCAGAAACGGGCAAGGAGAGTGCGGGTCCCCTCGTGCGGCTGAGGGACGGGCAAGAGCGAGGCAGGACAAGTCCAAAAGGGGGTTGAGGCCAGCCTGGCGGGACTAGCAGGCTGACCGCGGCTGGTGGTTGAGGGTTGGGCAGTGGCGTGAAATGATAGAGACTGTTTTTAAAAGGTTCATTCCCGTAGCGAGCTGCAGAACGGATGGGAGGAGGCAGCCGTCGGGGTCTCTGACCAGACTAAATGGGTGAAGTGCTGAGTCTCAGAGTCGAGGCTGTGGCCTCCGTGAGCAAGGGACCCCGGCAGACCACAGTCAGAGCTCCGGTCTCGGCTGTACCCTGCGGCTGGCTGGAGGCCTGGTTCTGCAGGAAGAACAAGACGTCACTCACGGCTCACACTTCAGAGAGGGGCGAGGTGGAAGCACCTACCAGCGCAGAAGTTGTTCGTGCCATGTGCTGTCTGTGCAGAAATCAGAAAAGCCATGCAAAATTGCTTTGCTGCTGAGCTTTAATCACAGCCTCCTGAAGGACTAAATGGAAGGAAAACACTCGCTATGCATCAAAGACACAACCGTCTTCTATATGATTAAAATCGTGCAAAGATGGAAGACGTATGGCCCTGAATCTTCATATCTGTGAATTTTTAAACTTGATATGCGAAAGCACTTTGAGGTTAAAATCGCCACCATGGCTGTTTCTGTGCCCCCAGCACCTGGCCGTCCCTGGAACCTACTAAACGCTGAATAAATGGTCAACGAGCAGATGGAAATGTCTCGAAGTCTAATTATATGATGCTAATAGCTGCCATTCATTGACCACTCACTCCGCACCAGGCATATGTCTTAGTCTGTTTTGTGTTGCTGTAACAGAATCCCTGAGAGCAGCTAATTTACTGGAAAATGCAGTTTATTTGGCCCACGATTCCGGAGGCTGGGAAGTCCAAGAGCTGGCATCTGCTCGGCCTCGTGCGAGAGGGAAAGCAGGCCTGTGCGAGAAGGACCGACACGAGAGCCAGCCCGGCTTCGAAACAACCCACGCTCGAGGAAACCAGTTCATTCTGGACGGAACCCATCCCTTCCCACGGGAACTAGCCGAGTCTTGAGAGAAAGTGGATAATGCACATCAGTGACCTCCTACCCCTCTTAACGACACCACCTCCCGGCACCGCCGCGTCTCAGACTAAGCCTCGGCGTGAGTTTTGGCGGAGACGAACCACGCTCAAACCACAGCAGCCTGTAAGTGGTTTCTAATCTCCGAGACAGCCTCACAGGGAAAATATCATTCCAGTTGTGCGGAGGGGAAAAATAAGTCTCTGAGAATTAAACAGGTCACCCAAGATCACACAGCTAAGAAGTGGCCGAGCTGAGACTCACAGCCCCTGGTTTGGACGAACTCAGCACCCTCGCCCACTTTGCTGAGCCCGGCTGCTCCGGCGTGCTGATGCGAAACATGGGTCTGTGGTAACTGGGCTAACGATGGAACTAATATAAACTTCAGGAACCACCGAGGGTGTCAGGGCCTATGCACTTGTCACTGTCAGGGCATATCATTCATTTCTTTTAAGCAGAGTACTAGACCCTCATCCAAACCACACGTAGCGGGGCTGTGTCTAAGTCTCTTCATCCTCTGAATATCCCAGGGGGAGCTTCATCCACCCAGACGTCCAAGACAGAGATTTTGGTGCCCTCACCTCTACCAGGTAGCACCTCTTAAACCAATCTCCAGTAAAAGCCTGGTGTTCCCGCGGGCCCGTCTCCACCCAAACACCCTCATTAAATCTTTAGATTTCCCCTTTCAGGTTTGCAAATCCCAGTGTCTTTGGCGTCATGCTTGGCTTGAAGGTCATGAAACTCAAGGGACTCCCGAGGACAGAGACCTTGAAGCCGCCCTCGTGGGGCCGGCACGGAGGCCTGTTTGCTGCTTTTCTGCCTCCGCTTCGCGGGGCTTCTGGCGTGTCCCTTCCCCCTCACCTCCCCGGTCCCTGAAGCCCCCGGTGTTCGCCGGGGGAAGCTCCACAGGGGCAAATGCATCTTCACCCTTCGCTTGCAAGGATGTAGTGAGGCACGAGAATAGAATGTCATAGTTATTAACTCTCTGGAAATAAGTTTCATTCATATCCATTCTCAGGATTGGTTTTGCACATGGGTGCAAAATTTAATGCAATGGTCAACAGACACATTCTAAAAAAAAAAAATAGGCCCCCAACCCTCCCCAACGCATGTCTGATACGAGGCAGGCGGAATGGGAATGAAAAATTCCTTCCCTTCAAGCCCAAGACTCCAATTCCGTGCAGTGGTCTTGGCCCGAACATCGGCTGTTTTGCTCTGTTCTTCCAAATGAGCGGCAATGATCAGCCTGCCAGGGCCGGGAAAGCAGGTCGCTGTGCGGATGAGAGGCGCTGCCACAGTCAGAGAGCAACGCCTTGTTTCGCTGAAGCACAGGAACGCACCAGCCACGGAATCAAAAAAAAAAAAAAAATTAACCCTGCGGATATAAATATGATTAAAACGCATCTCACCATTCCATTAGTGGGTGGCTTAAGAATGTGGGGACTTTTGAAAATAAATTGTGCTCGTGTTACCGTGGGCCAGAACGCGGCACTGTGCCGTAGCGGCCGTGAGGGACTCCAGGCCCCCAGCCGGGAGGTGTGCACGGCCGCCTGTCCTTAGGACATGGTCACAGGCCTTCACGCTGTGGGGCCTGCCGTCCCTGCTCCTCTCAGGCAGAGACCACTGTGGACGCTGCCACCGCCTTGCCTCTGGAAGCTTCTTCTCCCCGTGCCGTGGCGTGGTCACTCCTGCCTCCACCGGACGGACGGGGAGCCGCGGCGCGGTGGGGGGAGGGACGGAGACCGTAGAGAGCCGGCGGTGGAGCCCGCCCCACGGGGCCCTGTGCCTAGGCCTCGGCCTCCTCCCGGCCCCCCTGCAGTGTGTCCGTGTGTTTCTGCTCTTGTGTACACCTCTGCACACCTGCCGTCGCCTCGAGTGATCCAGAGAGAAGAGAAATCGGCAAATATGCAAACTCTGAAACACGCTATTCTAAGTAACATTTTCACCTGTTCTTGTATTCGTAGACCAACAAAACTGGATAATTGTCATTGTCTAATTCCAATTGACATCCTTAAAGCAATCAGAAGTTTATCTTTCGACGTGTATTTATACAAGCGAGTCATTTTTCTTTACTATTGTCCTCAGGAAATAAAAGTAGGCAAATATTTAGGTCATTAAATATGAAATGTCCGATGTCCAATCAAAAGTTGAGTTTATTATATCTCAAACAAGAAACGGTCCAATTAATCAAAGTATGCGCCTAAACTGCGTTCATTGGCCACATCCTTCCCAAACCCTGCGTTGGTGTCTGGAGCTGTCTGTGCTGCATTGGTTCCACAGTGGAACTCACATGCAAAAATAACACGAGTTTTTGACTTACCCGTGGTTCCTCAAAAATCGCTCTAAAAAAAATTTGAAATATGATCACCAGCCCAACCGTGCGTTTGAAGGAACGAGGATGCACCTTCACAATAAACATAAAACAAGAAGTGTCCAGGTGAGATATCAGAGAGCGTAACTGTCAAACTTAGTACTTATGGAAATTGGACGTTTCCTATTTAATAACCCTTATATACTTTGCTGTGTATCAGGATGCCTGCCTTGTGTTCTATTTTTTTGTATTAGAAAGTTATTAGTTAGGATGATATGAATAAAAACCACCAATGAGGCATATAATTTAAAAATACATAAATAGTTAAATGTGCGAAGAGACTGATGAACAGAGCGCGGACGCACGTGTTTGATCATTGATATTCTCCCCAATTAGGGCCTTGGCGTAGAGTCCGGTCATTAGCCAAGATGACACAGCTGAGAAGACACAATTACTAAAACGCCACATTACAAAGCAGACATGCCGAGTACTGTGGGGACATGTCCCGGATGCTGCCCCAGCCTGGCACCTGGAGGTAGGAGGGGGCAGTGGTCAGGGAGGGGGCCTTGGAGGCCAACACCTTGGCTGAGCCGGGTGACAGGAGTGCAGGTAGGGGCGGAACGGGAAGTCCTGGGTGGAAGGGGAGTCCGGGTTGAAAGGGAGGGCATGTCTAGGCGGGAGGGAAGGGGCCGTCGAGGTGGAAGGGGACATTTGGAGAAGCCACCTGGGCACGGGCCCAGGCCCGAGAGGCCCTGGGGACCAGGCCCAGCAGGAGTGGACAGGGGTGTGGAGCGGGGGTCAGGAGGGTGAACCCACAGGGAAACTGAAGCCGAGGGCAGAGTCAGGTGCGTTCTGAGTAGCGCCGGGAGGACTTTTAGGCAAGACGGACTGAACGCATCTAGTGAAGAAAAGTGAAGAGACAGCCCCATGCCGACTCCAGGTACATGGTGTGGAGGGCACAGGTGGAGCGGGGCTCCAGGCATGTGTGTGGCAGGTGCAGCTCTGAGCGCACGCACCTGAGTGGCCAGCATGGCTCGGCTCTGCAAGGCCACAGTCCCACCTCGCGGGAGGTGCGGGTGCCCTGGGGTACACCCTCCTAGTAGTGTCCCCTCCTCGAACTACCCGGAGATGCACTGGTTCTGCGTCCACGCGGCCCTGCGACAGGTGCTGGGTCCGGCTGGGCTGTGGACACCTGCGGCCCCTTCCCCACCCCTCAGGCCAGGTGGCCCGACCCTGCCGGTCTCCATCTCTCAGCGCCTCCAGGCAGCTCAAGTCCCACCTGCCTCTCCTATTTCGGTTGCTCTTTTCCAGCCATTCCATTCTGAACTAATGACTTCATTCATTCATTCATTCATTCATTCACTTATCTGTGCATTCAGGAAATGCTTCCTGAGCCCCACCAAGTGTCCCAAACTGGGATTAGGTGCCAGGAGTCGGCATTTCAAAACAGACACCGTTTCTGTCTTCTCAGGGCCCAGGTAGGGCAGCCAGGGTAATTGTAAGGTAGGATTGTCCCTTAGTATGTTGGAACCCAGGCTGTGCATCTCGACAACTGAGTGGCTTTTTTACTCTGTGGTTACAGGAATCCTGATAGTATAGGTCACCGTTTTTAAGGACATCCTCTCTTACTGGTCAGAATGAAGAACCGGCACACACAAACTCCCCTCCCTCCCGACAGGCAGCCCAGGGCGGGGAGTCAGAGGCCTGGGCCGTGGGACTCTGGATAAATAGCTTCCTCTCCCAGGAGCCCAATTTTTGCACTTGTAAATTAAGGTGACCAGGCTGCATGATGTCTAAGATTCATTCTAGCACCTTCCGTGAGCCTTCTGTGAGCCTGAGGGCAAATCACAATGCTAATTGTTGTAAGAGGTTAAAAACAAAACAAAACAAAACAAAACAGACAAAAGAAAAACAAGACTTCCTTTAGAGGCCAGGCACGGAGGGTCCCTGTAGTTTGCACTCCCTTTTGATGCTGAGACAACTCACGGCTCCACCTGCTAAATGAATTAGAATAGGTGCCAAAGAAGACCTGGAGAAATTTAAAGAAAAGAAGCATCCTCCGTTAGCACCCATTGAGCGTATTGCTATAAAGAAGCGTTTTTAAAAGGCGTCTCAGAGGAGAGCTGGGGCTTTACAGCTCAGACGGCCAGGAGAGAGCCGGGGAGCAGGGGCGAGGTGAGCAGAGCCAGGGACGCGAGACGGAACAAGCTCCATCCGGGAACCTCGGCGGGCTCCGTGGGCTGGAACAGCACGTCGACCGAGCTCTCCCTCTGTGTCAAGCCAGAAGCAAAAAGCCGGCAACAGTCAAATAAAAGATACACAGTCAGTAGGATTTTAAGGAGAGCTGATAAGAGCAGCTTACCAGTGGAGAGACAATGCAGGAATAAACAAAGAAAACCCTCTGTCCATATGGAGTGTGCACGTAAACCGTTAATATTTCCAAAATACTCTCCGTCTCTCTCAGTAAGCATCGGTTCACTGCCAGGCACAGGGCAGGTGTTGGGGACACAGAGGTGACTCAGATGTGGGGCGGGTGGAGGGTGGTGAGGCCCCCTGGTTTCCAGTAGGGCCCTGGAGGGGAGAGTCTGTCGTGGCCAAGGAGAAGGTTCTGCCTAACTCGAAGGGCAGCAGGAAGCCACCGACTCTCATTTCTGAGCAAAAGCGTCACTCATGAGCAAGGAGGAGGAAGCCGTAAGGCAGCCAGCTCGAGGGTGGCCAGGAGTGGAGCAGAGATAGGGGCCACAATTCAGAGGAGACGAAATCAGGGGAGAAAATGAGGGGAGGGTGGATTGAACGCTGGCACGGTCACATTTGTCATCCTCAATCACCCCAGGCTAAGGGACTCCGGCGAACCCCTGGACAGGCCAAGGCCCCCCTCCCTCTCCCCCGCTGGGGGTGCTGGGGCGGGAGGCGCCCAGGTGCATGGTCACACAGAGGAGGAGGTTTGGGAGACGCTCCGACACACCCACGCTCATCCCTGCACTCCCAGACTTAGTGTCTTTGACTGTGCTCGATGTGGCTCAAAGTACAATACATCCTGTTTTCAAGCACTCAGAAAATGCGCTAAATGCACGTAAACCTGCCACCGTAACCGGGGGAGGAACCAGAGCACACAGCAGTGACACCCTCGTTCTTCCCACTGGCGTTGTCTCTCTCCAGACGGGACCCCCGAGCATTGAGGATTTTTCAAAAACCCCTGAGACGTCAGCACCGTCACCTGGACATCACTGGGCAGTGGGCAGCAGCCCAGGGCAGCCCCTGCCCGCCTGCTCTTGCCGTGTCAGAGCCAGGCTCCCGCCACTGCCCGGGGAGACGCGTTACGGCTGGTGCTCGAGATGGCGGAGCCTGTCACGTCTCTCACGGCCGCCCGCGTCTCCACTAAGGAAAAGCCTCCATTATAAGGGGGCAAATCCAATAGCCTCGCTTTTCCCCCTTTAAAATGCATTATACTTTTTTTCTTGTGTAAATGATAAGCTTTACCAATTATCTTTCCTTTTTCTATAGGTAGAGTGTTCCTCTGCAAGTAAAACATTGCCGAATTTTTAAACGTTTGCTTTGAAGTTGTTAGCTAGTGTGTTTCCCCGAAAATAAGACCTACCCATACAATAAGCCCTGGCAGGATTTCTGAGCATTTGCGCAATAGAAGCCCCACCCCGAAAATAAGCCCTGGTGACGGGCGTGGCTGCGCAGCGCGTCTGCACGACCCATGCATTTCTCGCGGAGCGGGAAAGAAGACGAGCAGCCCTTCTTATCTGCCCCGTCGTGACAGCTGCTGTCCCAGAGGTGACCGGAAAGGTGCGGGCAGCCCCACCAACAAGGTCGGCTCCCCCTGTCGGGTCCCGGCCATCCTGTGCGTGCTGCAAGCTGAGGCTTTGAGGGGAAAATAACACATCCCCTGAGAATAAGCCCTAGGGTGTCTTCTTGAGGAAAAATAAATATAAGACCCTGTCTTATTTTCGGGGAAACACGGTAAACAGACATCTTTCCTGAGGATCCAGCAGTAATACATTGGTGACACTGAAAACTCACGTGCAGAAACCTCCAAAGGTGCCAAGTGGTGACTGACAGGCTGGCATAGCTGGCCAGCTGTCACTGGAGCAGGGGGAG
>VSMD01088300.1:0-18971 GCA_008750895.1 Mirza zaza | reverse complement strand
TCCCTTCCCTTCCCTTCCCTTCCCTTCCCTTCCCTTCCCTTCCCTTCCCTTCCCTTCCCTTCCCTTCCCATTCCCTGGTGCTGGGTCCCAGGGTGAAGCAGTGTATTAAAGAGACAGACATTCCCGGTGACCCTCACTGATCGTAAAATCTGATTTCTCTCTTCTAGGCGCGGGGGACGGAGCCTGTCCTAGCCCGAGCGGCCACCGGGGGTCGCTGCAGAGCGCGGCCGGCCCTGGGACGGTCCCCTCCCCCCACCTGTGTCCACAGCACCCTCCTCCAGACCTCGGACCTGCCCCGCTCTGCCGCAGAGCCCCAGCCCGTTAGGAGCAGGTCTGGCGAAAGAATCGAGGCAGGGACACTTAGGAGAGAATCTGTCTCCAAGTGTGTAATAAAGGGGAGCAAGATTTGAAGGGAAATGCACTGTTTTGTTGACCACTTCGGTGTGGCGCTCACCGGCCGCGACGCCTCGCCCGCAGCCGGCGCTCACAGTCCGCACGACAGTCTGTGCTGTGCATTGACGACAAGTCCGTCTTGCTCTTGTGTGATGGGGAAAGCTTGAAAGCACTGAAAGCTCGTTTTACTTTGCAGGCAGCTTTACTCGTCATGTAAATATCAGAACAAGTAACATAGACGTATATGTTTTCATAATGTTATTTTTAAATGTTCACAATTTTATTTTTATTAATGAGAAATTGGAAAAGTCATATCACGGCTGTCGGCTAAAGTCGCCGTGCGCGTTCATCTGTGGCTGTCGACTGTAGGCGACGCTCGTACGGAAGTGGTTAAGGTGATTCCCGCACAGATGCTGTGAGTGGCACCCAGATGTCTGCATCCCCGGGAAGAGTTGGGGAAACATGGCAGCACGTTTGGCCTTGGAGTAATTTTTTAGAAAAGGAAATGATTTTATTATATGCTAAGGGGATCATTATTAAAAAAAAATAGGAGAAAAAGTGCACACAAATGAACAGAAGGAGAGCAAGAAAGTTTGGGGAATAAACTCGGAAAAGCGCAACAATAATTATTGTGCCTTATCTAGTAACAGGAAATGGAAAAATGAAAGAGCCGAATCTGAAACCTACAGTGCGGGGGGCGGGAGATTTTATTTTTTCATTTTTTTGGAATGACCCTCTGTGTCAGGGTGGGCGGGTGGAGTGTCTGGAGACGCAGAAGGTATGCCTGCTCTTGGATAGCCACGCTCCCGAGGTGATTTAGGTAACGTGTGTGTAGACACGTGCACACGCACACACGGTCTCAGAAATAAAGGTTCAAAATGAGAGAAAGAGAAAAAAAAATCACTTTGGGCTAGAAAAGCGAAACAGATTTCTGAGAGCTTCCCAGTTGCCAAGGCTGAGTTATCAATCAATCCTGGAGAATCTGGGTTAGAGGGAGGAGGAGAGCCAGTCCGAGTGCCTGGTGTAGACGAGGCACATATACGAGGCATTTTGCAGGGAACGTGTACGTCTCGAATGTCCAACAGGAGGAGTTCAGTCTAGTGTTAAAGGTTTGGATACAACGACACAAAAAGTTAACTAGCTAATAATTAATAATAATCTCATAGCAAGTTTCTAATGTGGATATAAATGAGAAAAGATGATGAATTAAGAGCAGAGAAGGCTGGAACAGTCTGGGAATTCTTTATTTAGCAGGTGAGTGTTCATCAATCCAGTAAACATTTACTGAGTATGTAACAACCTTGAAATGCAAAAGTGGCTGTACTTGAAGTTGCAGATTCGTGTGTTTGGAGACAGGAGAGAGGTTTCCGGCCACGGGCAGAGGGTGGGAAGGGCCCCGTTTGTTTTGGGGGCTCTGAGGAGGTCGTTCTGGCTTGCACAGAGAACAGGAAATTGCAGAAGATATGGACAAACTGAGGGGAGATGCTGAAAGGATTTTAAGAGATGTATGAGAATTTCAATTTTATTTTATTTTTTGAGACAGGGTCTCACTCTGTTGCCCAGGCTAGAGTGAGTGCCGTGGCGTCAGCCTAGCTCACAGCAGCCTCTGACTCCTGGGCTCAAGTGATCCTCCTGCCTCAGCCTCCCGAGTAGCTGGGACTACAGGCATGTGCCACCATGCCCAGCTAATTTTTTCTGTATATTTTTAGTTGTCCAGCTAATTTCTGTCTATTTTTTTTTTTTTTTAGTAGAGATGGAGTCTCACTCTTGCTCAGGCTGGTCTTGAACTCCTGACCTCGAGCGATCCTCCCGCCTCGGCCTCCCAGAGTGCTAGGATGACAGGCGTGAGCCACCGCGCCCGGGGCCAAGATTTGAATTTTATTTCGTGCGGAAGCCACAGGAAACGTTTCGGTGGAAGAACGGTTGGCTGTTGTCAACACGAGGATGACGATGATACAGTGCAAAATTTGCTCTCTGACACTCCTCCTCTGTCACAGGACTGTCCCTTCTCTACGGAGAAGGTTCTCCAGAGAAAGTGGCAGCCAGGCTGAGATGCCCCCCCGTGGTGAAAACAATCGAAGATGGGGAACGTCTCATTTTAAAAGCCCGAGTCAGGCCGGGCGCGGTGGCTCACGCCTGTAATCCTAGCACTCTGGGAGGCCGAGGCAGGCAGATCGCTTGAGGTCAGGAGTTCAAAACCAGCCTGAGCAAGAGTGAGACCCCGTCTCTACTATAAATAGAAAAGAAGAAATTAATTGGCCAACTAATATATATATATATATATATATATATATATATATAAATAAATTAGCCGGGCATGGTGGCGCATGCCTGTAGTCCCAGCTACTGGGGAGGCTGAGGCAGGAGGATGGCTTGAGCCCAGGAGTTGGAGGTTGCTGTGAGCTAGGCTGACGCCACGGCATTCACTCTAGCCTGGGCAACAGAGCGAGACTCTGTCTCCAAAAAAAAAAAAAAAAAAGCCCCGAGGCAGAAGGACCCATACCTGTCTTCAAAGTCCTGTCTCTGGTACCGGCTGCTGGGCAGAGAACTGGGGGGCCCGAGGTTCTCGGTCCAAATGTTAAGAGAGGAGGGAACTCTCCTACCGAAAACCACACAGTCACCCCAATCCGTCGCTGGCCAACCTGGGGTTAAAATGTAGCTTTTTGATCGAAACCCTGTATTTGTGTTATATTTGCTCCATTTCCCCACTTCTCTCATGCCCACACCTCCCACCTCAGTGCCCTTTCGGCCGAATACTGTTCTCTGTGCTCGGCAGGAGAGAGGAAACCTGCTTCTCCTTTCCCAAGCTCGCCCTGGAGGCTTAAGTTCCCCGTTCCGAGAAAACCGGCGCCCGATAGCATCTTAGACAGACCGGCGGCACAGGCGGCCGGGCGCCTTTCAGGCTGAAATGCCCCCAAGACCTCGTGACTTCACGGCATTCCGTGTCATTGACCTCCAGCTCGGATTAGGGCACCTTGAGTAAACGCTGCGGTTGGAAAGATCGCAAAGGGTAAGGGGGTGGAGGTGGGGACACAAGGGGAGACACTCACACTCACGGCCACAGCGGCCCCCGGAGCCCTGGGGGCTTTACCGATACCCCATCCCCCCGGTCTGATTTGTTTAGAAGTCTCTTCCTGTCTTTCTGTTCACGCGTGCACACGCATATAATGCACACGCTTTCACCCTCCACTTGAATAAGGTTACTTTCAAACGTTCAGTTTACTACCAGGGCAAGGTTCTTTTTCGTTGCTGTTTGTTCTTCTTGTTTTGTGTCGGGCGCTAACCACAGGCTACAGACGTCTGTACAAGTCCATCCGCGGTGGCATCTCACAGAACGCCCCGATTGCCGACTGTCTGTCTAAACATCGAGCCTCCTTGGCTGACGTCAGAGGAGGCTGGGTCGATTTGCCACGGGAAGGGGCGTCCCCGTGTTGCTTTGACGCCAAAGCCCCGGCTCACGGGCTGATCACCAGCGAGGCCGGGTCCCTTCTGGTTCTGGGGCCTCGCCGATGCTCCACGTGGATCCCAGAGGCAGCGGCCTCCCCTCCTCTCATTCTGCGTAGGGGCTGGGTCGTGCGCAGAGAGGAGCAGGGAGCGTGGGGAGAACTCCCAGCTCTGGGCTCTTCACGGAAGCCTGAGGCACCGTCGTTCTGACCCTGAGCGAGAGCGTGTGCCAGGGAGTTTCACAGTCAGCTCTCTCGCAGGTGCAGACCCCGGACCCCGAGCTGGCGGACAAGGCGCCCGGTCTCTCCTCGGAGGCTTCTCCCTGTAAACATTCTTTGCGAACGAGCCTAGACCCCCACTGCAACCCCTCGCCTCACCAGCCACCTCGCCGGGGTCTTGCTTTGGGGTCCCCTGGTGGGGACAGCACAATCCCTCTGACACACAGAGCAGGATGCTTACGTACACGGCGTGCCCGACAGCCAGAGAACGCCTGGCCCCAACTCCCTCGGAGCTCTTAAGCTATGCCGTCCGTGCCAACACCAAATGATGCTTCCCTCAGAGCCACATACACGTAGCCTACCTGCTGGTACACTCTGCGTTTCATGCACCCCACCCCTCCCCTCCTGATGGCCGGGTCCCGTTCCTGAGCAGCAGAGCCGGGCGGGTGACTCACCTGCTCAGCCCTCCCCGAAGCCAGGTGAGAGCATTTAACCCAGGTCTGTCTGCCCAAGGAAAGACACACACACACACACACACACGCACACACACACACACCCCAAAGAGGTTATGCTGGGCTGGGGCCTTCCGGAAAGGGACTTGGCTTCCTAACCAAAGGGGCGTGGGGGGAGATCGAGAGAAGCTCCAGGACCTCGTCCTCCCTGCCTGGTGTGTGAGCGACTCTGGCAGGTGTCGGGTTACATAAGCGGGAGGAAGGAAGCTAGCAGTGCTAAAAACGGCGGAGTGGGAAGATGCAAAAAGGCAGGTCCACAGTGACTCAGTCGTGCACCTTCCGAGCAGTGCAAACCTAGAGTCTTTGTGTTATACAGAATAAGGGCATGCTTCGTGCATGAGGCCGCATGTGTGTGCAGGCAGACACAGATACAGCTTAAATAGCTTAAAAAATATATATGTGTGTGTGCGTGCATATATATTTCATTGAAGCAGAGTACAACTCTGATTCAAGTTGGAAAACAACGGTTGCACCCTTTGGAGGCCACAGAATGAATAAGGAGGCCCGAGCCTCCTCCGAGAGCCGACACGTTGGAGTGGGAAGGCTGGGGGCTGGTCCCTCCGTCCCCAGCCCGGCCTGGCTCTGCAGTCAGTACTGCGTCCTGGGTGACGTAGATTCTCCCAGGTGCAGAGAGGTGATGGACTTGTTATAAAGGCTGAAAGAAATTGCGACTGTGAGAAGCCGAGATGTCCGCAGAGTGGTGGCCGTCCTTCCGTGCTCGGGGCTGTTGCGAGTGACCACGAGCCCCGGAGCTCCACAGGGTGGGATGAGGAACCTGTGCTTCTCTGTCTCGCTCAGTTGCTGAGCGTGGAACCCAGAGGTGGCCCGGCGGCTGGGCAGCGGGGGCCGGGGACGCCGTCTCTGGACTGCCAGGACCTGCCTCCAAACCCACTGGCTCCTGGCCGAGCACCAGTCGTTTCTGGCTGTCGGGTAGAGACTTCACTTTCTCGGGGTGTGAGCCTTCCCGACGGCTGCTGGGAGGAGACCCCACAACAGGGCAGCGGGTTTCCCCAGAGTAAGTGACGGGGAGAGACAGAGGCGAGGACAGAGGTAGGGGCAGAGGTGGGGACAGAGGCGAGGACAGAGGCGAGGACAGAGGCAAGGACAGAGGTGGGGACAGAGGTGGGGACAGAGGGGAGGACAGAGGTGGGGACAGAGGCAAGCGAGATGGAGGCAGCAGGGTTTTACAGCTGAGCCTCACCAGGGAGGCTCCAGGACTCCACCTTCGCTCCTGGTCCTATCCAGTGGCCGGAGTGAGCTCTAGGATGCAGGAATCTTCAGAGGTTTTCCTAGAAGCCCTGCCCACCAGAACCCTGAGGAGATACTTACCGTGTTTCCCCGAAAATAAGACAGGGTATGATATTTATTTTTCCTCAAGAAGACACCCTAAGGGCTTATTTTCAGGGGATGTGTCATTTTTTTTTCAAGGACGGTACAACCATCTACATTGATTCAAATAGAGTTAGGCCGTCTTCTTCTGGAACATCATCCTCACTCTCCAAACCCCAAATCCCATCTTGAATTTCTTGCGACTCTATTTCCTTTTTAGAACCGTTGGCCCCAGTCTCTCCTGTGGAGCAACAGAGCTCTCACGGGGCAGATGAGAAGGGCTGCTGGTCTTCTTTCCCGCTCCTCGACCACACGCACGGGTTGTGCAGATGCGCTGCGTAGCCACGCCCATCGCTAGGTCTTATTTTTGGGGTGGGGCTTCTATTGCGCACATGCTTAGCAATCCTGCTAGGGCTTATTGTATGGGCAGATTTTATTTTCGGGGAAACACGGTAGTTCCACATTAAGACCCAATCACCTGCAGCAGTGACGAACACGCACTAAATGGATATGGTAGCAATGGAAACTTCAACATGGTCCCAGCTGCTCAGTAGAAATGCGATAATGCAAGCTGTGTACGTGTGTGAGCCGCGGAGAGCATCTCAAGTTTTCTCGAAGCCTATTTAAAGAGTCAGGACATCGAGCGACTTAAGTTCTCTTAAGGCTTGATTTCTCCTCCTGTGACTTGGGAATGTCTGCAGCTCCTACTTCCTAGGGCCACCGAGAAGATCAAAGGGAGTCACCAGGCAGCGTGCTCAGGGCAGGGCCAGCCCCGGCCGGTCCCACAAGTGTCAGGTACCGAAGATTGCTAAGGCTGCTTTGTCCGGATTCGCTGTGCATTCGGTTCTTGCAGTCGCCCTGGGAGAAACAAAGCTACTGACCAGCACATAAATAATTTGGGCTCTGAACTGTTGACCCACAGGGCTCTGGAAGAAGTTGAACAACATGATAATAATAACATCTTTGGCAACAGTCTGTCACGAACAGGGACGTTGAGGACAACGTTTAGCCCCAGACCGAAATTTTGAAAAACCATCCTGTTTTCTAAAACCATGTCTTCCCTCTTCTGACGATATAATGCGTGAATGGGTAGTCCCTCTACTGTTGTATTTCATTTTTTTGTTGTTGTTGTTCAAGAGATTGTAATTGCATAAAATATTGGTCTCCTGAATGCTAATAACAACCGAGAACATATGCATTTTAAAATATTAATAATTTCTTGTGGTGTTAAACATGCAGTTTTATGACAGTTTTTGCTGAGTTAATCATGTGTGTGTGTGAGAGAGAGAATTTTAATAGAGGTTAGTAACATTACTTAATCTTCTTTTTTTTATCAAGTGAGTTTTCAAAATGTATTTAAAATTCTCACCTCTCTACTTTCTTGATGGCATTTTTGGTTTTGTGCTAAACAGAATTCAGAAGACCCTATTAATGAAGATGGTTTAATGCTTGTGCATTATTATAATGGACTCCTTTGTTCTGCAGTTTGCCTGTGTCATGGACTAAGTCATTAATCAATGGGCGCTGAAAATAATTGTCTGGTTCTTAACAATCGTCTATTGTTGCAACATTTGGAATTTTAAGATAAAGATGTACAGGCTGCTGTAAAAAATGGTTTAAGATTACCCTTCATGGGATTGTGGACATATTGTTGGAAACAGGAAGCGGCTGACCTGGTTTTAATGCATTTTTGAGTCTCGTTGTGTTCCATTGCCTATTCACATTGTGCCGGGAGAAGTTGACTTCATTAATGTCAGGAAATAATGATTTCGTATTTTTTATTGAGCCTGGGCAATTATTAAATGCAGAAATATCATAGAATCCTTTAGCATTTTAAAACGGGAGTGAGGCATGCTCATAATTACGATGGCAGCTTTCTGTCTATTTAACATGGGTTTTCGTTGTGGACCTTCCATCTCAGATACCTGCTATAAATAAGAGCCCCGTGTCTGAGTGATTACTATTCACCAAGAAATATATGACTACACCATGCTGTTTTAGTGGCTCAAAATTAGATATCTTTCTCATTGAAAATGCTGTAATTTGAAATGTCAATAAATACATTTCATGCCATCTCATACTATAACAAATTACCCCTTAAATCTGTCAAGATTGAAGCCTAACTCGTGAACTGAAAAAAAAAAATGTGAATTCTAACTTGGGGAAAAATATGTGCCCTGATTTTTTAATGGAACTCACCTTTATGCAAATTTGTTCGTGTGTCGAAGTCTCTCGAGATACAGCATTCTCAGGGACGGTCTTAGGATGTATTTATTTTTGGCACAGCACTAGCCTGCTATAGACTCTACTTAGTAATTATGATGGTGTGGTTTTCATTTGACGAATGCCTGGAACAAATACTATTTCTTAATTGGAGAAGACATAACTGTATTTCTCTCAGTACCCCAGCCCGAGAGGGGGTCAATCGTGGCTAATCTTGTTGTTTTTTTTTTTTTTTTAACAAAACACTGAGAAATGAGCTTCTCTCTCTTCTGTGTCTTCAAGGCGTCTACGGAACATGTTAGTGCAGGAAGGTGCTGTTGGCGCCAGCCTGGCCCCTTCTTTCCCCTGATGACAGTAGCTGTCTTTGGCCAAAGCACTGTACACACCTTGCCCCGTTTTCTCAGTGCCCCAGCCCTGGGGGATGGGCTGTCACAGCCATGCAGGGGAGGGGCAGGGCTTGTTCCATGATGGTCACATGGCTGGAATCCCAGAGCCACCATCCAATGACACCATTCTGTCTGTCCCCAGAGCCCCGGATTCTTCCTCCTGGTGGCTTCCTCTTATCCCTCATCCATCCCAGGAAGACAGAGCTCCGGACCCTATGCCCAGGTACTTCTAACACATCAACGGGCTGGCAGGTGACAGTCCTGACTCTCTGTGGCCTTCGAGGTATTTATGAATTGTTCTTCCTCGATGAATGAAGTGGCTCTGGGCTGGAATCCGCCTCGTTGGACGCTGGAATCTTGGCTTCTGCCTTTTCCTTTGGATGTTTTTTCAGCACGGTTTTGCTCATCCTTTGGTTTTCAGTGTTTTGAATCTTTTATTTTCATTATTTTATTTTTTTATATTATATTTATATATTTATTTATTTATTTTTATATTATGTTATTTTATTTTTTCTTTTTCTCTTCTTTTTTCTTTTCCTTAGAAAGCACTTCTTATACCGTGGCATTTGCTGTTTTTGGGGTGTACATTCTTTTGGTATGAGGGAAGGTTTCAATTTTTGTTATGATTCTCTCTTTTTAAAAAAATTTATTTATTCCTGCATATTATGGGGGTACAAATGCTAAGGTTAAGTATGTTGCCCTGGCCCCCCCTCACCCCTCAAGTCAGAGCTTCAAGCATGTCCATCCCCCAGTTGGTGCACATCACACTCATTATGTATGTATATGCCCATCCCCTCCCCCCACCACCTGCCTGACACCCGATAAATGTTATTGCAAAGATGTGGAAATAACCCAAGTGCCCATCAATACATGAGTGGACTAATAAAATGTGGTATATGTATACCATGGAGTATTATTCAGCTATAAGAAACAACAGTGATACAGCACCTCTTGTATTTTCCTGGCTAGAGCTGGAACCCATTCTACAAAGTGAAGTATCTCAAGAATGGAAAAACAAGCACCACATGTACTCACCAGCAAATTGGTATTAACGGATCAACACCTAAGTGGACATATAGGAATAACATCTATCGGGTGTCGGGCAGGTGGGGGGAGGGGATGGGTATATACATACACAATGAGTGCGACGTGCACCATCTGGGGGATGGACACGCTTGAAACTCTGACTCCAGGGGGGAGGCGGGGCAAGGGCAATATATGCAACTTTAACATTTGTACCCCCACAATATGCTGGAAAAAATAAAAATAAAAAAGAAAATTAACAAGAAAAAAATAAAACGATGCATTGTATTTAACACTCAAAAGCCTTACCACTTGATTTTTCTGTTTAAAAATAATGTTTTGACTCCCCGATATTGCAGATTGAGTGATGGTAAACTTACTTTATGTTCTGGGCTGAACTGTGTCTCTCAAAATTCATTTCTCTTTCTTTCTTTCTTTCTTTCTTTCTGTCTGTCTCGCTTTGTTGCCCAGGCTAGAGTGAGTGCCGTGGCGTCAGCCTAGCTCACAGCAACCTCAAACTCCTGGGCTCAAGCAACCCTCCTGCCTCAGCCTCCCGAGTAGCTGGGACTACAGGCATGCACCACCATGCCCGGCTCATTTTTTCTATATTTATTAGTTGGCCAATTAATTTCTTTCTATTTTACAGTAGAGACAGGGGTCTTGCTCTTGCTCAGGCTGGTTTCGAACTCCTGACCTCGAGCGATCTGCCCGCCTCGGCCTCCCAGAGTGCTAGGATGACAGGCGTGAGCCACCGCGCCTGGCCATGTCTCTCAAGATTTGTGTGTTGAAGTCTTAACCCCCAGGAAGGGCCTCAGAATGTGACTGTAGAAGGGATTAAGTCAAAATGCGGTCATTAGGGAGATTCCTAATCCACTGTGACCGGTGTCCTCATAGAAGGGAAATTTGGAAGGAGAGACACGCGTGGAGGTAAGATGACGTGAAGACACACAGAGAAGATGACTGGCCACCAGCCAAAGGGAGAGGCTCAGAACAGCGCCCTACCTCCATTCTCAGAAGGAGCCAGCCCAGCCCCACCTGGATCTCAGGCTCCGGGACTATGAGACGATCGATTTGTCTAGTTTAAGCCACTCGTTCTGTGCGCTCAGTTGGGGCAGCCCTCGCAAACCACACGCTTTACTTCTTACCTCTCCTCCCGTCCCCTTGCCGGTGTCATTGGCTGACTCATTGGGACGATGGCCGTGGCATTTACGTTCGGAATCGCCTCCCTAATCCTCCTGCTAGTTTTAGACTTTAACGTCTGCTGCAAAATATGTTCAGTTCCCACAGTCAGACCTCTGGCCACGGTTTCCTCTGGCGTCTCTGGGTTGTTGGCTTTTTGTTTTGCTTGCTTTGCTGACATGGGAGGTTTTATTCGTCGGCTGTCGAAGAACAGATTTGGATACCATTTGAAATAAAAGCAATTAAAGAGGGAAATGGCCTCCAAACCCATCCCAGATAAAACACGCTGACACAAAGGAGGGTGCCACAGGCTCCCGCTGGCTTCACCGGAAGGCGAGAGGAAGGAGAATTCTCACAGCTGCCCCCCGATGAACAGAACTTGTTCTGGGGGAGATGGTTCTTTCCTCCCCAGGAAAGAATAATGCTTTGACTCCCCAGTATTGTAGATTGAGTGATGGTAAACTTACTTTATGTTCTGGGCTGAACTGTGTCTCTCAAAATTCATTTATTTTTCTTTCTTTCTTTCCTTCTTTTTTTTTTTTTTTTTTTGAGACAGAGTCTTACTTTGTTGCCCAGGCTACTTTGCTGCCTCAGCCTCCCGAGTAGCTGGAACTACAGGCATGTGCCACCGTGCCTGGCTAATTTTTTCTATATATATTAGTTGACCAATTAATTTCTTTCTATTTTTAGTAGAGACGGGGGTCTCACTCTTGCTCAGGCTGGTTTCGAACTCCTGACCTCGAGCGATCCTCCTGCCTCGGCCTCCCAGAGTGCTAGGATGACACTAGCCTCCCAGAGTGGCTCCTGGAGGTCGAACCAAGATCAAAGTCTAAAGCGTTCAAAATCGTCCCGTTTTGTTACATAAAGTGGGAGTTTCTTGATGAAGAGGCCAGCCCTCTGTCCACATCAGCCCTCCACGAAAAATCCCCAACGTCCGAGAGAAAGTGATTCTGGCTGCAGACACCTCTGCAACTAGGTGCTCCAACATGAAAGGCCTGATACTGTCTCTCCTCTCCCAGGATGGTCTAGGGAACCAAAGAACAGGGACTCCTCCCAGGATTGTAAATAGCAGACTTTCAATGTTTTACCTAAGGAAAGTAAAAAAAAAAAAAAAAAAAATAAGTGATGTGCAAAGAGTTGCATCTGGGATGCTGGGAATTTTAAACATTAAGCAGAAAGAGGGTTCATTTTAATTTTAAGAACAGAAACCATATTTAACCAGGGAAGGTGAGTTTATAAGTAACGTCCGTAGGTTGTGGTCGTTGTTTGCAGTGTCTGTTTGTAATTGACCCCACTATTGCCCATGAATAACCCCAGAGAGGGATTTTTCCCACTTTGTAAATTGGACATACATTCTGTAGTCAAAATCATATTTTAAAAAAAATGATCAGAAAAACTCATACATATTCCAGAATGATTTTTACCATGAGTTGAATTCAAAACTTTTTTTCTTACAAGACCCCAAATAAAAAGAAAGGAGGCAGCTTGCACTCAAAAGCGATAATGGCAACATCAGTTATGCTCGTGGTCTGTTTTGCTTTTCTCTAAATTGTGGAGATCAGGATAGAAGTTAAAATATCAGATACGGGTTTGAAAAGCACCACGTCTATTATGTTTAATATAATTATAATTTTTCCATATTTTATTAACAACAAAGTCATATTATGATAGCAAGACATATTAGCATATTTATAATTTGACCCTCGGTGCCGGGCCAGCAACTCGCGGGGGCTCTAATTCGAACAGGCTTTTGTTTAAGTGTAACTACCTGCCCACTGCTAGCAGCACCTGACCCCGTGTCAGGCAGCATTATCTGCGCGCAATTTGCACCAATAGGCTCATTGTATTCCATTTAGCAGAGGCTTATCAGGGAAAGGCAGGAAGAGAGAAAGCCACGGCTCTTTGTAAAATAAATGGAAGTGATAATAATAAAACGATAAGACTTCAGTAAGCAGATTGGGAGAGGCTGTGGCAGGTGGTGTGAAGAGGATGGCTGGCTGTGGCTGGGGGGTTGCTGGCCGTGGCTGGCCGTAGCTGGGGGTCTGCTGGTCATGGCTGGCTGTGGCTGGGCTTGCCATGGCTAGTCATAGCTAGGGGTTTGCTGGCCGTGGCTGGCCGTGGTTGGCCGTAGTTGGCCACAGCAAGGCCAGAGAACAGAGGGCGCTCCGGCTGTGAGTGGCTTTGGGGTCTGAGCAAGTGATTCTCTGTTCCCAACTTCAGGTGCCCAGGAAACCCCACTTCTGGCTTTGGGGTTTGGCATAGAGGATGCGCTTGCAGAAATATCCTTCAAAGAATGAAAATGAGGAGCCGGTGCCAAGGTTTCTTCACCCCCCCAAGGGAACTCCTGAGAAACACAGTCTGGGCCTTCATTCATTCCGTGAATCCTGGTCTGGCACCGCGTTTGCGTCCAGAACCGGACAAAGCCCCAGCTGCCCCGGAACTCGCCGTCTCGTGGTCCCAGACAGGAAACAAACCGAAGACAAACCACAAACAAGGCGCATGCCGGGCGGGGACAGGGATGGGGCGGTGCTCTGCGATCCGGAGGGGTGACCTGCCATCTTCAGACCCGGGAGTCGGACAGGCCTCTGGCAAGCGGAGGCCCGAGCTGACCTGAGGTAGGTGCAGGACAGGTGAGCCGGAGACCCCGGGGAGGTGCGGAGCCTGACCCGGTGCTGCGGTGGGAAGGACAGCCACAGCGGGACACTAGTGACAGCAGCAGCTGCCCACAGCTGGCAGGAGCAGGGGTGTCCCGTGAAACCAGGAATTTACAAGCTGCTGCTCGCTGAAGCCAGATCCTGCCCCGTCACACACACACACACACACACACGCACACGCACACACACGTGCACACATATATGCACATATATGCACACACATGCACACACATATGCACACATATGCACACACAGAAGCGCATACCCACATATGCACATGCATGTACACACGCACATACGAATATATACCCACATGCACACACATGCACACACATGCACACACGCACACATGCACACACACGCGCACACACATACACACATGCACATATACCCACATGCACACACACACATATGCCGGCCTTGACCTGCACTCGTTTGGGAGGTTTTCACCATTTATTGCTCACGCCTAGAGGGTCCTGGAACATAGCGAGTGCCCACTCAGGGTTTGCTGTTGGACAATCGGAATCAGCTGTCTACGGACGTTTCCAAAACACGCCTGTGCTGCCTAATTCTAAACTCCCTGTGCAAAAGTTACTTCATTCAGAACGTCAGGAGATGGTAGACCCAACCACTAACACACGAATAGACATGCTGGGTAAAGAAAGTTCTAGCAAGAGAGGGGAAAGCGCTATTTATAACTACACATGATCCTCGTTCATCCCAGTACCCAAGGGACCCCTGGCCCAAATTGCCTTTTTTCTTATGTTTATTTATTTATTTTTTTAGCAATATGCACTTAACTCCACTTTGGGTGAGAGCCTGTCAACGAAAAGAATGCCAACAACGACAAAATTCATTCTAAAACTGCTAAGCCGCTCTGCAGGACAACATAACAGGACGTAACAGGTGCGTCGGGTGGCCTGGGGCCAGCCCCCCAGGGTGATGGTGGCCTGGGAGGAATTCCAGGGTGTCCATGATTTTCTGTGGAACGTCACGCTGTTTTCCGTGTAATGCCGCGTCCCTCCCGGCTCCCAGAATGTCAGTGAAGTGAGCCCCCTCCACGCTTGGCGTTTGAACGAACTCAGGTAAAGGGCTGCTTCTTACCTTAAAATCGCTGCAGGGAGGGTGCTGTGCAGGGGACAGGTGTGAGGGAAAAGAGGGAAAAACTCCACAGGGAAGGAGGACAGAGCGAGAGGGGGTGTCAGAGCTCCGAAGCGGGACTCCCCGATTCCCAATCACCTCGGATCCGATTTTGTTTAAGTCTCCAAGGACAGAGTGATGATGTTCTCAAAAGACATCTGGCTAAATTTTTAAAATAATAGCACATAATAAAAAGGAAAACTAGGTCATATAGGATTACCTTTCAAAAAAAGATCAAAGCTTACGGTTTTTCTGCTGGTTGTACGTGTGGCTATCTGGAGACATCCTTGACTCCGATAGCTGGCTGTTATTTCTGTTGCATTAAAGTCACGGAAGTCAGAGTTGACAGGATTGTTTTGAGTGTTTGGTTTTCATCAGCACACAGTTACAAACAATCAGATAGATGATGATGAAAATCCTCTAGACCATTCGATTATGGAATAAAAATTAAAAAAAATAAACCCACGAATCCACACGCGTATGTATGCGTGTGTGTGTGTGTGTGCACACCACGGACATGTATGGAATGAATTATTTTATTGGTATCATCTTGGATACCCTTGACGCTTTGTTTTAGTGCCATATTTCACAGATATTTCTTGATATTTTTAAAGGTTTTTTGGAGAGAGGCATCTTGTTTTGGATTTTTTTTTGGTGGTTGTTTTCGCCACGAGTGACGACTGAGAAAAAGTTGGAAATCTAAGCTTTCAATAGCACTTGTAGTGTTTTATTTTTTCTTTTTAGACAGAGTCTCACTGTGTTGCCTGAGCTAGGGTGCCGTGGCACTAGCCTAGCTCACAGCAACCTTGAACTCCTGGGCTTGAGTGATCCTCCTGCCTCAGCCTCCCGAGTAGCTGGGACTACAGGCATGTGCGACCATGCCCAGCTGATTTTTTCTGTATATATTTTTAGTTGGCCAATTAATTTGTTTCTATTTTATAGTAGAGACGGGGTCTCGTTCTTGCTCAGGCTGGTCTCGAACTCCTGACCTCGAGCGATGCACCTGCCTCGGCCTCCCAGAGTGCTAGGATTACAGGCGTGAGCCACTGCACCCAGCCTGTAGTTTTTTGATCAAATTGTAAACTGCAGAGCTTAGTAGGGAGAATCAGAAACTGACGGGGCAAGAATTTTAGAAAACGTCAGTGGAAGTAAAGCGTGGCCCTCAGCCACGTGACGAACCCGTAGAAAAAAGGCTCAGTCTGGGAGTAAAGGTGAAGTCTTAACAGACACAAAAATTCAGCTCTGGGTTTAACCATATACCCCGGCTCAGAGCCCCGGGCTGGCGACTCAGTTGTGTGAGCCTCGTGTTCCTTAGGAAAACAGACAGTGATAATTATCTGCCAAGTGTCATTTCCATCAAAGCTATAATACGCCTAGCTCGGCGCCTGGCAGGTGCAGGCACTTGAGTGGTAGCAATCTTTACTGTTGTCATGAGCACTGTTGCTTTTATTCTGCGTGGCAAATCGGCGAACTGTGGGTGACTTCGGCCTGTCTGTGGGCCCAGCACTAGCTGCTGTGAGACTCCTGTGATGTCCTCCAGTTGGGATATCAAGTTAACCCGATGGACGGAGGTGTTATGTGAGACGTTTCCAGATGACGTTTCCAAATGTGCTCGGATATTAGTACTGCGTGTGTTTGTGGTTTGAAGGAGAAGACGGTTACAACCGTGGTGGGGGATTTTTTGTGCCAGAAAGAGCTTCAGATAATTCCTGAACCACACCCCCTCCCGGGCGCAGCCGTGACTGAAGATCATCAGCCCGAGAGAAAAGCACCTTTTTCAAAGTCATGCCCCTGTGGTCGGGTCAGGACAGGTACACGGGTCTCCCGGCCACCAGTCCAGAGCCCGCACCTTCTAGGACAGAGAATACGTCTGGGCTCGCTGGGATTACGGCAGCCTTTTCTAGGGCATCGGAAAACACGACAGGACAAAAGTTAATTACACACAACCAGCCAAGTTAAAAAAAAAAAAAAAAAGAAAGAAATCTCAAACCGTAATTCGCAGTCGAATCTTCCTGGTTTCCACGGCAACGGGAAGTCGAGAGTTTCCAAATAGAGCAATCTTGCACGGAGAAATGTGTTTGGTGGTTTTCCCCGACATCTCGTGAGTGGTTTCATCAGGCCCGATCCGTCCTGATGTTGCCAGGGGGCCGGTGTCGGAGAGGAAAGCAAACCCCACCCCGGGGTCGCTCCCGGCTGCGGCGGCCGGCTCTCCCCGGGCAGGGGATGGTGACGTCTCCAGGAAGCCACGCTCCCCAGCCCTCTCGGAGCTCAGGGGTCTAATAGGGGGAAATTATCTAAAACCACCCCTTGACCTCTGGGCTTACGCAGAGTAAGATACTGGGCTATGGACACCTCCCAGCTTCTGTCTACTGCTTGTTTGCTAACCACAAGGCATTGTGAGTATGTTATGGGATGCAGAGGAGAAAGACAAAGAACCTCGGAAACCAGAGTCTCTCAGCTGGGACCCGGAACAGGTTGGAGCCTATCGGGGGCAGGATGAAGTAAGAACCACTGTGGGGGCGGATGCATGACCAGTGTGTAAACAACTGAGTTATAAAAGGGTCACTAGCACACAAAGGGGGGGGTCCCTGCCCGGAGCAGAGGCCACTGTGCTGGCACTCTGGGGGCTCGGACCCTAGCTCGAGCTAGACAACAAAACTCCTGTTGATAATTACAGCCTCGGTGATGCCGTCTCTCCGTCCCTCGGCCCTGTGAATCTCGAATGTAACAGCAGGAGTTCGAACAGTAGCTTCACAGGTGTGTTCTACGTCTACCTGCTGCGCTGGTGGGTTGCCACGCCACCGACCGAATCGTAAACAAACGAAAGGGTGACACGAACAGGCAACGGAAGAGTCGCCATGGCAGAGGCACCCACGGCGTTTTTAAGACGAGGCTCGCATTAGTTTACCGCACAGTGGTGAGGAGACTTTTGTCGGAGCTGGGTCATAGATTCATTATGCCGTTCTTAACAATATGGTATTTAACAACAACCATAGCGAAAGGGGAAGAGAGATCATAAAAACATACATCAGCTTCAAATGATAAAGCAGCGTGTAACGTGACCCGACCAAGGGCAGGTTACCAGAGTAGGGTTACCAGGTTACCAGGTTACCAGAGTAGGGTTACCAGGTTACCAGAGTAGGGTTACCAGGTTACCAGAGTAGGGTTACCAGGTTACCAGAGTAGGGTTACCAGGTTACCAGATTTAGGAGGGGAAAAAGCACAGGAGGTATTTGGGAGATATTTTTTATTAAAAAATTACTGGTTGCTTATCTGAAATAGAATTTAATTAAAGATCTTATGTTTTATTTATTTATTTTTGAGACAGAGTCTCCCTCTGTTGCCCGGGATAGAGTGAGTGCCGTGGCGTTAGCCTAGCTCACAGGAAGCTCAAACTCCTGGGCTCAAGCTATCTTTCTGCCTCAGCCTCCCAAGTAGCTGGGACTACAGGCATGCACCACCACGCCTGGCTAATTTTTTCTATATAAATTTTTAGTTGGCCAATTAATTTCTTTCTATTTTTAGTAGAGACGGAGGTCTCGCTCTTGCTCAGGCTGGTCTCGAACTCCTGACCTTGAGCGATCCTCTTGTCTTGGCCTCCCAGAGTGCTGGGACGACAGGCGTGAGCGACCGCGCCCAGCCCAAGATCTTATATTTTATCTGGAAACCCCACCTTGGAGATTCCCACAGAGGCATCCTGCTTTCTATTGAGAACTTGCATCATTTTAAAAATTACGAACCATTTTCTTAGAATGCACCCTTTGACAAGCAGATAAACTTTCATCTTTTCCCATGAAGCCATTGATTTTGGTGCCACTTTGACGCTGAGCTATTGTCCGTATTCCGCGAGGTCTATTTGCAGATTTTCCAACGAGTGCCCTTGTTCTGTGAGCGTATCTAGGTGCTGACATCACAGGGTGTTGACTATGGGGACTTCTGACAGACAGGTGGCGGGCGGGGCTGGGTCTACGCTATAGGATGGGAATTGTGCGTTTATGGCAGGGCCAGCTCCCCTGACAGTCCCTGGCCGATGAGAGAGGCTGCACACATCAAGATTACAAGTCTCTGACCTTCCTGGTAAGGAAACGCTAGGGAGACATAAAACCAGGGGTTGCCAGGGGGCAGGGGAGGGAGGAATGAGTGGGCAGAGCACACGGAGTTTCTAGGGCAGAGACACCGCTCTGCATGACACTGTGAGAGTAGACACCTGTCATTGCACATCTGTCCAAACCCGCAGAACGCATGGCACGGAGAGTGAGCGTCACGTGAGCTACGGATTTGGAGTGACAGTGATAGTGATCTGTCAGTGCAGGTCCATCAGCGGTGACAAATGCCCCATCCTGGTGGGGGGAGTCTGTGGATGGGTGGGGGTGGGGAGTGTGTGTGGAATCTTCCTACCTTTTGCTCCATTTTGCTGTGAACCTACGACTGCTCTACAAATAAAGTTCATTATGAATGTTGAAAAATATT
>VSMD01088298.1:0-26380 GCA_008750895.1 Mirza zaza | reverse complement strand
TATAATGCCCCTGCCCCACTTTAGTCTGAGCTTCAAGTGTGTCCATCCCCCAGACCATGAAATTGCACATATTAGGTGTGAATATACCCATCCCCTCCCCCCTTTCCCATCTACCCCACACTCGATGAATGTTATTGCTACATGTGCACTTAAGTGTTGATCAGTTAAAACCAATTTGATGGTGAGTACATGTGGTGCTTATTTTTCCATTCTTGGAATACTTCACTTAGTAGAATTGGTTCCAGCTCTATCCAGGATAATACAAGAGGTGCTAGATCACCATTGTTTTTGGTGCCTGAATAGAACTCCATGAAATCTAATGGGAAAATGGAGCATGTACTGGGGTCTTGGAGCACTGGCTCAGGCGTGCCTCAGCTGACATGAGGTTTCACCTCCTGCTGCCTCTCTGCTTCTCCAGGATTTATTCTTGGCTGGCATTTTCCTGCCCACACAAAGTTACTGCTGCCACTCTGTGTTCCTGGCAGAGGCTTGGTTGTGGGCATGGTGAGGGTTGGAGTCATGTGTGCATGTCCTATTCCCTAAGTCATGTGATAGGGCCTGGGGTAACTGTGACTGTCTGCATTTGTCTCATGAGTATCCCATAACTGAGGGAGTGTGGCATTATATTGTATTTAAAAGAACATCATATCCAAAAAACTCTTTGTCCAAATCAATATCCCCAATCTTTTCCTTATGTTTCCTTCTGGTAGTTTTGTAGTTTTATAGTTTCAGACCTTCTGTTTAAGTCTTTAATCTATTTTGAGTTGATTATTATATATAGTATAAGATAATGTTCTGATTTCATTCTTCTGCATGTGGATATCCAGTCACCCACAGCCATTTATTGAAGAGACTGTCCATTTCCCATTGTGTTCTCTTGACACCTTGGTGAAATATTAGTTGACTTTACATGTGTGGATTTATTTCTGGGCTGTCTATCCTGTTCCATTGGTCTATATGTCTGTTTTTGTGCCAATACCATGATGTTTTGATTGCTATAGCTTTCTAATAAATTTTGAGATCAAAATAATAGGCAATGAAAGCAAAAATGAATAAATGGGATTGTATTAAACTAAAAAGCTTCTGTACACCAAACAATCAACAGAGTAAAGAGAAAACCTAGGGACTGGGAGAAAATATTGGCAAATCATACATCTGATAAGGGGTTAATATCCAAAATATATAAGAAACTGATCATTCAATAGCAAGAAAACAAATGACCCAATTAAAAATGGGCAAAAGAATTGAATAGACATTTCTCAAAAAAAGACATACAGATGGCCAATAGGCATATGAAAAAAATCTTTAACATCAATAATCATCAGGAAAATATAAATTAAAACAACAATGAAATATCACCTCACACCTATTAAAGTGGCTGTTATCAAAAAGATAACAAGATAACAAATGTTGGCAAGTATGTGGAGAAAGATAACAAATGTTATCAACAAAGAGATATCACCTCATACCTATTAGAGTGGCTGTTATCAAAAAGATAACAAGATAACAAATGTTGGCGGGTATGTGGAGAAAAGGGAACCCTTGTACACTGCTGGTGGGGAGGTAAATGAATACAGTCATTATGAAAAACAGTATGGTTGTTCTTCCAAAAATCAAAAATAGAACTTCCATATGACTAAAAAAAACCACTTCTGGGTATATATTGAAACGAAATGAAATCAGTGTCTCAAAGAGGTATCTGAACTCCCATGTTTATTGCAGCATTATTCACAATATCCAAGATACGGAATCAACCTAACTGTCCAGGAATGGATGAATGGATAAAGCAAATGTGGCATATATACACAATGGAATACTATTCAGCCTTTAAAAAGAAGTAAATCCTGTTATTTGGGACAACATGGATGAACCTGGGGGACATTACCATAAGTGAAGCTAGGCACAGAAATACAAATACTTCATGATCTCATATATATGTGGAATGTAACAAACTCACACTCATAGAAGCAGAGAGTAAATGGTGGTTGCCATGGGCTAGAGGTTGGGGGATTGGAAAGATGTTGATGAAAGGATGAAACATTTCAATTAAACAGGAAAAATAAATTCAGAAGAACTATTGTATAGCATGATGGCTGTAGTTAATAACAATGTATTGCATATTTGAAAATTACTAAGAGAGTACATTTAAAAAAATTTTATTTTATTTTATCATTTGAGACAAGGTCTCATTATTGCTCAGGCTGGTCTTGAACTCCTGGGCTTAAGCAAGTCTCCCATTTCAGTCTTCCAAGTAGCTAGGACTACAGACACGTGCTACCTTATTCAACTTAGATTTTAAATGTTTCACCACATGCAAAAACATGATAAGTATGTGAGGTTATGGATATGTTAATTAGCTTGATTTAGCCATTCCACAATGTGTGTGTATCAAAGTATCATGTAGTATAACATAAATATTTATAATTTTATCTGTCAATTAAAAAATTAAAAAAGAACAGCAGAAGTTGAGACAAAGACTACAGAAGGAAAAATACTTTTTCCTCCTTTTTGAACAAGAGACCCTACATTTTCATTTTACACTGGGCCCTGCAAATTTTGTAGTGGGCCCTTAAGAGGGTAGTTAAGGTATAGGATAATGCCTCAAAAAAATGGGAACTAACACTGTTCATGAACTTGGATTGGCATTAATTTACATTGTTATGTGTCATCTATCTAGAAGCATTCAGCATCAATTTATCTATTACTGGTGATTTCAGAACAAGTGTGATAGAAATACAATACTGAAATTAAGGAAGCAGCCTTTTTGTGATTAATAAGGCTTTTTTTAACGGAAGAGCCATTAAGAAATGACTCTTTGAAAGCATTGACCCTAACACCAAGAAAGAGTCCTTAAACGTCTGCAGTATTCATGTAGTATACACTTAGCATTTAGTTTTTCAAGGCTATTTGGTTTAGATATTGCCTTATCTCTGCACCGACTGTTCCCAATTATAGGGAAATGGAGGATGTAGATTCTTTTCTGTCTTTTGTGATTATTTGTTTGGGCACTATCAGTGATTTTGCATTAGGCATAGTTGAAAATAAAAATAGCATTTCATAGTAAATTTCAGTCCCTTTCTCAAAGACCCACGAAAGAAGCTCAATCATAAGATCAGAAAGATTTGCTCGGATCCAGAAATTCAATGACTCATTTGAAACATATATTTTCCTTTTAATCTTAAACTGAAAAGCTCCACTAAGATCACAAACTTTCCTTGCTTGAATGAAGCAGCAGTATTTTGAGAGGAGGTAAGTATAAACATTAATTTAGGTCTTGCAAGCTAACATTAGCTTTTGTTTTTTGTTTGAGGCCATGTATTCGTTTTGCTTCACCCATAGTCCCTTTAGATTGGGGAAGATAGGGGTATAAAAATGCAATTTCTCAGTGATGTTACTCTGACTTACATTATTATGTGGTTAGCAGTTTGGCCAGCAATGTGTTCAGTGACCTGTCTGATCCCTTGTACACACATGCCTTCTTTCTTTCTTTTCTATAAAGACATTAGCTTCCACTACTCGAGACCAAGAACATTATCAAATGGGAAGTGTTTAGTGCCTCGGAGAAGCAATTTTTTGGTCTCACTTGAGTTGTTAGAGAATAGGTCTGCATCTTAAAAATCTGACCTTTTCCAAGGAGAACAGTAGTTTAAGAGACTGATAAGTTGAATACTCACTGCCTTAAGCTACTTGCTGCAACAATATACAATTCATAAATGAATGCAACATAGTAAGTCTGTCCCAAATGTAGGGTCTTTGATCTCACCCCTCTACCAACTGCAGATTCATCTATTGTTCCTGCTTTAGGACAAATAAGTGGGGCTGCAACACAGGATATAAGGAATTTAATGTCAAGACCAACTTGATTCTAATTTTCCTCCAACTTTTTATCCTAGTTCAATTAATTGAGTCTCTACCTTGTCTTTGAGGCTTTTCTGTACTGATGAGCTACCAAGTAATGAAGAGATGGTGACCTTGCCTTGTTCCTGCCCATTCTGACCCCAAACTGCATTGCTATAACTGAAGCTCTGTTACCAGCTACCAGTTACCAGACTTTCTTTGGTGCCACCTGCCAGCTTAGATCTCTGAATTCTGCTCCTAAACTCTCTGTGGTTGTGTTCTGTACGTAAGTTGGAAAACTCTTCGATCCATTGTCATCACTATGTCAACAGTTTATCTATACCATATGGCTGTTACTGTATTGAGTTAGAGACCATGTTTCTTCTGCCTGGCAGGGTCTATTACATTATGTAACACTTAATCAGTTCCCCAGAATCTGCAGCACCCCAGGTTAACTTTTGAAACAGATTAACCCAATGTCCTACTTTTGCTAATCGTTTGGCTCCTAGTTCTGTCTCAGGAAAAGATAGAATGCTACACAGGAGTATCATCAAAAAACTGTATATCTAGACTCTTTGAACTTGTAGGACATAAGAAGACCATAAGTTTTTAACCATGAAGATGTTTATGAGGGGAACATAGATGAAAATCAGTATTATGAGAAAGGTAGAGAGAAAGAATTTTGCAAGTTTAGAAGAGAGAAGTAGTTAGAAATGTTTCAGTCAGTCAGAGATAAACAGAAAACAATTAGACCTATCTTAAGCAAAAAAAGAGAGAATTTGTTATCAAGAGGTAGCTCCTGGAACTCAAGGGTATAAATGCAGCTCACCTTGATGGAGGGACTCTCTTGTCATCTCTCACATTTGTTTCTATTTACACATCTACTTCATTCTCTGAAGACAAGTTTTCTCAGCTTTTAAGATGATGCAACAGAAAATATGATCTTTTAAAAAGCAAATATGCATTTCATCATGTAACTCTCTGCTTTAAAACCCTTCAATTGATTCTCATAGCACTTAGAATAAAACGTAAAGTCCTTAACATGCTCTACAAAGCCCCATATTATCTGATCCCTCCCTACCTCTCCAATATCATTTCCTAGCACTCCTTTCTCCCCCCATTAACGTTGAAGGTTAGACTAACTGCTTTAAAGTGTTTACATTTTATATTTCTCTTACTCTTTCTGAAATTATGCTGTTCATGAATGTGTCTGGTTACTGTCCAATACCTTCTCAGTTGTGAACTGCAAGAGAGCTAAGACATTGTCTGTCCTTTGCACTCTTGTAGCTTCAGTACCTAGAATTATGTGTAGCACATACTAAGGACTCAATACACATTTGCTAAGTCAATTTTAAAAGGGCAGGATGATTGAACATTGAGAATTAGACATCATCAGAACGACCTGGCATTAAGGAGAAATAAAGGGCATAAACAATAAATAGAAAGTCATTAGCTCACATATTTTGAATAATTACTCTCTGGCACTATTCAAAGAACTTTACCTGTGTTAACTCATTTAGTCTTCTCAACAATGCTGTGAGGTAGATGCTACTATAATTCACATTTTAAATTTGTGGAAGGCATGGCATGAAAATGTTTAAGGGGCTTATCCAAGGGCAAACAGCTAGTAAAAGACAAAGCCAAAATTCTAGATATAGACCTAGGTAGTCTGAGTCCACACACAGTACACATAATCAATTATGCATACTGCCTGCCTTGGTTGCACAGCAGCACAGGTACCAAACAAACTTGATTCTGATGCAAATTCTCCTTTATATATTCTCAAACTAGAGTTATATCTAAGGCTTGAATATATGAGTCCTAACTTAAAGGTTAGAATGGGTAAGTATACCCAAGGGCAAATCCAAATGTGTGAAAGGTGGGGGCCAAGCTGTTCTCAACACGGATAAATAAGGCTCAAAAATGGAATTCACCAACTTTAGGAATAGTGAGTGAGCTCACTGGAAAAAATGTGATGATAGATTTCATTTTACTGTCTCCGATTGGTGATCTTTCATAGAGAGACAGCACTGAGACTTTAAAAATCACTGTAAGGGGTCACATTCAACCACTGCTTCATATTATACTTTGTTTTAAAGAAGGGCAATGTTAAATTCTTGTGCATTTATAAATATTCATCTAACCCGTGGAACATTTTTTTTTCATGTAAAGCAAAATAGGTGTTACAAAAGAACTACTGTAATATATAAACGTTGAAATTACTCTGCTATTCAACAAATCTCAGACCAGAAAAAACAGTAAGGTCAGATGAAAGAGATATAGAGCCATCCATTAGGAGAAAATGTAAAGGGAAATCTTGACTCTTGCTATGAAATGTTGAATAATTTTTTTTTCAGTGTGTGTTGTTTGCCACAAGATGGCAGCTAAGCAATTGTCATTTCAATATGGCAAATGTAGGTAGGCAGTTTCGTGCAGAACTCCTTTCTCTCATTAATGAAGTACAAATCAAAATTCAAAATTTGCTTCTAATAATATACACATTTATAAGAACTATGGTACATAAGATTGTCATCAAATATATAGACTTCTATGATTTTTCTGAGTTTATAGGACTTTGAATTATTGGGAAGATGGTATTGTTAGTCAAGAAAAGTCCTGGATAAGGTTTATGAAAGGAGAATTAAACAAAGCACAAGCTGTCTAAAGAAGATGTGCCAGCACCTAAGTGGACACATAGGTACTACAACAATAGTGTATTGGGCAGGGGAACGGGGGGGGGGAGGAGGTGGGTGGGTATATACATACATAGTGAGTGAGAAGTGCACCGTCTGGGGGATGGTCATGCTGGAGACTCAGACTTGTGGGGAGAGGGGGGAAAGGGCATTTATTGAAACCTTAAAATCTGTATCCCCATCATATGCCGAAATAAAAAAAAATAAAGAAGATGTGCCAGTATCTAAGAGAAGAATGAAAATGGACAATTTGGATGAGAGAACCAGACTTTTTAACAGCTAATTGATTATTCCAGTAATGCTACTCAATCTGGTTGTTGAATCAGTGGTTCAAGAAACTGCATCAATCATTAAGAGAGTCAAATAATCAGAAAAAAAAAGCTATTTTAGAAATGTTGTTCAGGCACAAAACATTGCTCCTTTGAGCTTGACCTCCTCCATGAAGTCCTTTCTGACCTCCTCTGAATTCCTATCACAACTGCTGCCCAAACCACTCACTTTGGGATTTAATCATGCCTGGACCTACTGTGTAGTCTGCATTTTCTGTGTTTATTTTTAAAAAATAGATCATAAGGTAAGAATTGTATTTTACTTTTTTGCTAAATCTGTGGCTCAACCAGGAGAGTGCTTAGTTGCACAATAGTCAGAATAGCATGGGCAATATAGTACAGTAGTTAAGAGTGTGTACCTTGGAGCCACACTGCATTTATTTATATCTCATCTTTGTGTCACCTTATGTAGGTTATTTAACTCTTGGAGCCTTAATTTCCTCAAAGGTAAAATGATTAACAGTTAATATGAGTAAGACAATTAAAATGGTGTCTGATGTGAAGTAAGTTCTTTATTAGTCATTGCTATCAATGATTTTTGTGTTGGAGGGGGCCCTAACATGAGGGCCCTGGGCTGCCTCCTGGTAGAGTGAGTTAACCCGATACTAGGAAATCAACTGTCTCTACTGGTAATGCCTTTGGCCACAATCTTGATGAATGATGTTTCTTTAAGAGGAAGAAAAAGTTTAGTCATAAGTACTTGAAAGTCCCACAGCCTGTTCTATGAGGAGTAGTTTCTCTTGTCATACTTCCTGAAAGGACGTTTTCTCCACGCTGGCATTTATACAGTGGTGCACCACCTCCTTTTGAGATGGAGAGCCCTGCTCTTTAAGGATGAAGTCAATTGTCCTGTGATATGATTAGCTCTGTTCAAATGCTGCTCTAGTATTGTCTACTAGACTAAGTCTTGTCCCAGCTATATGAAGCGTTGTGGGGGAGGTGGAGGAGGTGTGGTGGTAATGGAAAGTAATTAATATTTCTTGAAATTTACTATATATTAAGCCTTGTGGTAGGTGCTTTCATATATAGTTTCCCATGTAATCATCACGATTACTGGTCAGATTTTAGAGCCAAGGAATCTGACACTGAACAGGCAATGTCTCAAAATCATACAGCTCCTGTTTATTATATAGCATCATACAATCATGAATAATATATGATGCTGTATTTTATTGATTTATTTATTAAGCAACCCCAGCCCGAGAATTTAAATTTTTTTTGACACATTAAAAATATTTTTAATTTAATGAAGCAAATTAAGTTCACATGCAGTCTAAAAACATTCCAAATTTCATCCTATTTTATTATCGTAATGTGCAATATTAAAACAAGTTATTTTTAATATTGTAATTTTTTCATTCTGATTATAATGAGGAGAATATTAGTCTGTATACCTACATCATACATCACTTAAAATACTGTTTGTTATAAGAAAACTCTATAGTACCTCTCAATTTCGTAAATCTTACATTTCAGTGTTTTTAATTTTCCATAGAAAAGTACATGAATAATGCCTACTTAATACAGAAAGACCTCTAATAAATGTGATGTAGCTATCATTAACCACACACATTCACATGAACGCTAAGAATGAAAGCATACCATCGATTGTGTTTAAAGTTGAATAATATCAGTATTTGCTTGTCACAAATAGCAAAAAAAAATTATACTTTATTACAATTTCACCCCACACTGACAAGAAAGTATATTTTACATGTAATTATAACTCTCACAAAATATCTCTCTTTTTAAAGCTAACATACAAATAAATCAACTAACTATTTTAACTGGGTTGTTCTTTATAATCAATAACCTGGTTTAAAGAAATGTGTGAATGTGTTAGTGCATTAGTGTATTGCACTGCGACTCATCGGATATATGTTTATAGTTGATTCTTGATTAATTGCATTCTGAAATTTATCAAAGTAGTTTTAAGTATCAACTGTTTTTTTGTTCTCTAAGGTATATCTTTTGCATAAATAATTTTTCACATTCATTATATTTGTAAGGTTTCTATTCCTTAATATTTTTCTGATGTTGAGCAATGTTTGAGAATATATTGGAGCATTTCTTTCAGTGTAAGTTCTCCCATATCCGATAAGATCTGTTATAACTAAAGGTATTGTCAGCAGTCTACATTATTATTTTTTACTTTAAGTTTCAGTCTTGTGCATTTTAAGGCTAATACATTGGTAAAGCAGTTACATAGTCATTACATTTATCTAACTTTTATTTAGTATGATTTCTTTGATGTTGAATAAGATGTGAGCAAATATTAAAGACTTTGCCACAATTCTCACATTCGTAAAGTTTTTCAGTGATATGAATTCTTTTATGTAGATTAAGGTGTAAGCACTGGGAAAATACTTTGCCACATTCCTCACATTTGTATGGTTTCTCTGCTCTATGGATTCATTTATGTAGAGTGAGGTCTCTTAGCCAGATAAGGCTTTGCCACATTCAACACTTTTCTAGGGTTTCTCTCTAGTATGAATTCTTTTATGTTGAGTAAGGGCTGAGGACTGGGTAAAGGCTTTGCCACATTCCTCACATTTGTAGGGTTTCTCTCCAGTATGAATTATTTTATGTTGAATAAGGTGTGTGCACCTAGTAAAGGCTTTGCCACATTCTTCACATTTGTAGGGTTTCTCTCCAGTATGGATCCTTTTATGTCTAGTAAAGTGTGTGCACTGGATAAAGGCTTTGCCACATTCCTCACATTTGTATGGTTTCTCTCTCATATGAATTCTTTTATGTATAGTAAGTTTTGTACACTGGATAAAGGTTTTGCCACATTCTTCACATTTGTAGGGTTTCTCTCCAGTATGTATTCTTTTATGTTGAATAAGGATTGAGGACTGGGTAAAGGCTTTGCCACATTCTTCACGTTTGTAGGGTTTCTCTCCAGTATGGATTCTTTTATGTCAAGTAAGGTGTGTGCACCGTGTAAAGGTTTTGCCACATTCTTCCTATTTGTAGGGTTTCTCTCCAGTATGGATTCTTTTATATTGAGTAAGGTATGTGCACTGGGTAAAGGCTTTGCCACATTCTTCACATTCGTAGGGTTTCTCTCCAGTATGGATTCTTTTATGTTGAATTAGGATTGAGGACTGGGTGAAGGCTTTGCCACATTCTTCACATTTGTAGGGTTTCTCTCCAGTGTGAATTCTCCTATGCATAATAATTTTCAAGCAACAGTTAAAGGGTTTTCCACATTCTTTACACTTGTAGGGTTTCTCTCTGGTATAAATTTTCCTATGCCCAGAAACATTAGAGCTGTGATTAAAAATTTTGCCACATTCATTAAGTTTGAAACCTTTCTCTCCAGTATGTCTTGTCTTGTGTCTATTTAGATTTGATGATTTGCTAAAGACTTTTATAGATTTATAACATTTGAAGATGTTTGTATGGCAAGATGACAAACATTGGGTAAGACCATCAGAACGTACCTTCTGCTTCTTACACACACCCACACACTCCCAATCTCTATTTAAGTGTATATTTTCAAGGCCACAGCTTCCATAAAGTCTCATTATTGATTTCTGAAATGGGTCTTTTATGCCCTGCTCTGGCAATAGGTCTTTGTTGCAATGGGAAGACAGTTCTGGTGCTGAGAAACACCCCCTCCTACACAGAGCTCCACTTCCATGTAGGCCAGGAGGTGCCTGAAGTTGGTGAGAAGTGGCAGCGCGGGACAAAGCCGTGTGGAGAGACTAGAGCAGGGAACACTCTCGAATTTAAATTTTTAAAAAAAAATTTTTGGAACCAGGATTTTAATCCAGATCTTTAGCTAGGACACATGTAATTCTTCTTGAATACCTTATATATGACCACAGGAAAGATCAGGGTTCTCATCCTATTCTAGTCAATGATGCCAGCAACTCCAACATCACTTAGCATAAAGTATTAGTTCAGGGAATGCCTCTTAATGGCTAATCTTATCAATTTGCTCTGTAATGAGTTTCTATCATCACCCACCCCCACTGCTACAAATATATACATAGGAGCAAGAGTTTTGTATCCATTCTCATGTGTCAATCTCTCTACTTGATCTCTTGTTTATGGAGATGTTTTACTGGCCTTTATTGCCGCAACAATATTGTTCTTTCTGGAGCTCTTGCTTAGCTGACTGTAGCCTAGTGGATGCTTTTACACATGGGCTCACCTTTAATTCTGTCAATGCCTTTCCTCCATCCTTGTGGTCCTTTACTTAAACTTGCAAAGAAGCAGATAATTCTTCCCTAATGGACAACACAATGGTTCTACACATAGAGAGTTTGATGCTTCCTTCTCAGTGTTCCCACTGTACATTTTTCTGCTTATACTGAAGGGTTTAGATATACGAACAAATTTTAAGGTTGCCAGATTTCACAAATAAAAAGTACATATATGTCCCAAATGTTGCAAGAGACATACTTCTACTAAAATATTATTCATTGTTCATCTGAAATTGAACTCTAATTGGGTATCCTGAATTTTTTTCTGGCAACTCTGAAATTTTGAATTCATTTTAATATGTTTCTCTCTCCCCTCTTTCTTTTCTCACTTCCTCCCAATGTAATCTCATTCTCACAAATACATATGGAGGTAGAGGGTATCCTCAGCACCTACCACAGTGCCTACATACAATAGGTGCTCAAATATTGAAAGGAAAAAATAGTTTCTAGAGGATTTCAAATTAGTTCAATAGATTGTATGCTGCAAGGTATTAGTGTCCATTATCTAAAGAACTGGTAGATGAGAAACCGCTAATCTCCATCAATAGCTGTGAATTACACTTGAAAGAATGAATCAGTCGTTACTCAGCAAATTAATTTGGTCAATACTAGATAAATTATTCTCACGGTGTGAGTCTGAGGAACATAAATCATGTTGAGTTAGTTAATTTCCATTTTCACCTCTGGAGAGTTTTTGGTCTGAGAGAAGTGAGTCTATCCAAGTTCTTTCCTCTTCCCCTCAAATAAAGTATTAATAATACACGTGCAACGGATTTACCTCAGTTATCAACTGACATTGCTGTCTGTTTTGATTGGAATTGTCCTGTTAAAGTCACCAATCTACACTCTGTACCATCCTCTTTCCACCCCACCCTTACTGTCTCAAGATGGATCCAAGCATACTGAAATGAGAAGGAAAATATCTAAAAGTTTCTTCTTTATTTGTTTTGCACATGACTCACCAGCTGTGGTAAACAATTTGTGTTAATGAAAAACTTTACATATTTACATGTATCTAATTGCTTCTAAAAATATCTTCTCTTTCTGAAACATGATGGCTAGTGTTAGAATTATTTCCAAATTGGAAAAGAAAAGCATTTTTAGGAATAGAGCCATCTTTTACCTTCAGTGTTATAACTACCCCTGAGAAGAACTTACACCAATAATTATGAAATCAATTTATACTTTCATTGATGGAAAATATCTCAAATAGACATGGTCTTCAATAGACATCTTGCTGAAGATCTAGAGATAAGCTCATCTGTGGAGCTGCACTAGGTCTTTCCTAAAAATAATTAGCTAAATTTGTGCAGCATTTATAGTTTTATCACTCTTAACAAAACTCAAAACTCCATTTTAAACCTACTAATGTAATAGCTACTCTTCAGTTGAATATTAAAAGCCACATACACAACTTGGAAGCAACAATTAATAATGTACTATGGCTTCAACTTCTGTAGAGGAATGTGCCTCATCTTTACCAAATGGCAAAACTTCACAGAATAAGTATTTATTTCAAAGAAAATGATTTTATTTTTAATACATTGACAATTGCTTTCTCGTCATCAATATTCTCTGGTCTGCCCCAGAGGATGGTCACCAGGATGTAAACAAGCAAATTCCCACAATGCAAAGTCTCCAGACACAGTTTCCATTAGCTACTATTGCTCAACCAACTCACCTGTAGAAGAGGGATGATGGCTACCTGCTTTGTGTACAGAACCATGCTAGGCATTGATGACAATACAAAGATGGATGATTTGAGTATTGACCTAAAGTAGCTCACATGCATATTGGGGACATGTAGCATATATTATCATGTTAAATATATGGTTCAGACAGGATGTCCACAAATTGGTCACAATTTTCAATGACCATATCCTAATACACTGTGTTTGTGACATGTATTACAAGTCATTTATTACTAATAATTTCCACATTGTTGAATGTTGTAAATAATTAACTTAAAACATAATTTTGTTTACACTACTGCCTCTGCCATTTTCAAACATTTAACTTTTGTTTTTGGAGAGAGAAAGAAATATGTTAGTCATGTAAATATGGCACCCAGTGACTCCTTATCCAGTGTGTAAATAGGCTTTCTGGACCCCATGTCCAGATTTTTTACAGATGTCAAGAGTGTACAAGGCATTAGAAAATGAGAAATGGAGTGCAGGGGCAGAAGCAGAGGTCTAGATAGATTCTTGCCTATATCATTGTGAAAATATTTCTCCAGGGATTATATTCCCATGTTTTCACTTTTCTTTCTTGGGCCTCTCTTGGATCCAGGCCTTACAGGTAAATAAGACAAAAACTTCTAATTACTTCCCAGTTACCTTTAGACTACACTCAATCATGGAATGAGCACAGCACAAAGAGTAAAAAATAGCAAGTGAATAGAAGGGGCCAGAACTGAACTTAAGCATGGTGTGCCTCTGAAACATTTGTGGCTTTTGTATGTAGTAACTACTTCTACCCCAGGCATGGTTCTGTGTGTGTGTGTGTGTGTCTGTGTATGTGTGGGAGATGTGGAAATGGAGGGAAGACCTACATCAGAAGTACCTGCTTCCCTCTTTTGTAGTTATAGAAGTTGTTGGAATTACAACTTTATGTATTTCAGAAAGAACAAAAGCACCTTATGTTTGCAGGGGCAATATTTTTTGAGAGGACCATAAAGGATCCTATAATAGTACTATTTGAACAGGGCAGGAAATCTCTTCTTTTTTCATAATAAACTGAGCCTCAGAGGGGTCAAAGTTTTGCCCAAAGCCACACATCTTGTAGAACATGTCTGCTCAGCATCTTTCTTTCCGCATCCACGTCAGTACTGGAACAAATGGTCATTCTTCTGCCACTGCTGCTTTGCTTCTCCTCCTAGCCCTCTCTGTCTTTTCCTGACTTTACTGACCACACCTATAATTCACTTTGCTGATATTGGCAGACATCCAGGTCTGAGATAATAGCTAACAATGAGGTCTCTTTGTTCACACAGGTCTTTTTGCATATGGTATTAGTGAGGCACCTTCCTTCACTTGTCTTGGACGTAAGTAGAGTATCTTTTTGAAACAAGGGATTTCCCCATCTTTCCCCTTTCCGGATTGTAGCAAGGAATAGTAGTGGAGACAGTTCACCTTCTCAAGGCCACCATGTATTGCTAACTTCATGATCACTGCCTTTGGGATTTTCCTCACCTCAGTCTGGTCTTGCAGTGTGAGTCACATAAAAGCAGAAGTTGTAGCCAGTGCTTCAAGATGAGCCAGCACTTGAATACAGATGGCATCTTTCCTTAAACCTTGAATGGCAGGCTGCCTGGGACTCCTTGGCAGGTGCTCCATTAACCTTTGTGCAACTTTCATTGCTCCTCCCTGATCAGCTCACAAAAGTGGTCAAGAAAGCCTTGTTTTGTTTTTGCTTTGTCTTCTCACGTTTGGAACACCTGTACATGTCTGAAATGTGAAAGCCACCTCTGTCTTCTTCAGTTTTACCTTTTGGAAATATTATTTAATATTTTATAGAGATTCAAAGCCTCTATTTGAATATCATCTCTGACTTCTATCTTATTCCATCCAGTCTATTGTAGCACATTACATACGTATACCTAGTTTAATTTCAATTAATGTTTAGATCTGCTTTCCTGAAGGTGAATATGGCAATTTTGCAGTGCACAAGAAAGAATGTCTATTGCTAGAAGGGATAAGAGTGGGAGTTGGGAGACACTAAGGATGATGAGTCAGTAGAAAGCCTAATGGATAAAGTGCTTCTGCCTGGCTTCTATCTATACTCCCAGAGTCTAAAAAATTCTGTCCTTCTTAAGAGATTGATTTGTACTCCTGTGCTTCTAACTTTTAATTTACTACATAGCAAGCATGATATGTGTCTCCCTTTCTCTATTTGTATTAAGAAGCCCATTCTGTTTTAAATATATGTAGAAATCTTGGTAAGATAGGGCTGTCTCCAATTCCCATGCTAATACCCAGGCTGCTAAGTTTTTATCCTAGGATTCTGGGACTGCCTCTTTTGACATTGGAATAGGGAAGTCCTGATGCATCCATAGCAAATAACATGGGCAGGTGAATATGTGTTGAGGTGATTCTTAGCCAGAATATGAACTCATTAGTCAGAACCCTATTGCCTCTGGACAAAGATGGATCCAAGTGGGATCACCCAGAAACTCTGAATTGCATGGCAACAAGATGACTCAATGAGAGCATTTTGAGTTTTGGAGCCAACTTTTGGGAAGCTGGGCACTAAAGCTGGGTGAAGGCTCAAGTCCCAGCATTTGTGAGCCAAGGCAGTCATTTAGTATGTGCGTTTTGTTGGCTACAGTAAAATGTTGATGGTGGCATCATGCTACCTTTCTCTTCTAATTGGCAGGGAAAAGCATCAAGGAATAATTAAATATCACTGAGCCAGTTTGGAACTTGCTGAGCAGGAGTTGCCCAAAAGTGTGGAGAAGAAAGAAGACAATGTTTCACTCAATTTATTCTCTAGTATGTTACTGTAAGTCCTAGTGAGCAATATCTGGGTGGTGGCATAGAAATGGATTGTTTGGGTGGACATATGGTACTTGGAAATACAGTGAGACTCCTTCAACTTAAAATTGAGTCAACATTCATTAAAGACAATTGTAGAGGCCGGGCGTGGTGGCTCAAGCCTGTAATCCTAGCACTCTGGGAGGCCAAGGCGGGCGGATTGCTCGAGGTCAGGAGTTCAAAAACCAGCCTGAGCGAGACCCTGTCTCTACTATAAATAGAAAGATATTAATTGGCCAACTAATATATATAGAAAAAATCAGCCGAGCATGGTGGCGCATGCCTGTAGTCCCAGCTACTCGGGAGGCTGAGGCAGAAGGATTGCTTGAGCCCAGGAGTTTGAGGTTGCTGCGAGCTAGGCTGATGCCATGGCACTCACTCTAGCCTGGGTAACAGAGTGAGACTCTGTCTCAAAGAAAAAAAAAAAAAAAGACAATTGTAGAATCAGGCATCCCCTTTTTGGCAAACAAAATCTGTGCCACTGCCATAGGGTTGTTAAATAAATACACCTGCCCTGCTGGAGAATGAAGTAGATCTGGATGGATTGCCAGGCTTCTGACTAATTTATTACATGATAGGGCTGACAGGGGAGGATCATGACTAAATGGAAAGACAGAATACAGAGATATGGGGCTTTGTCCACACTGACAGGCCCACTAACTAAAGCATTTGTTTTGCAACTTTAGTTGGTTCTATTTTAGCCCAAATGTTTGCTTTAAAAAATGAACTGCTCTTCACTGAATCATGTTTAAGAAATGTAATAACGTTGCATTTATTGTAATTACAATAGACTTCTTTCTATATGAGAGCTATTAAAATACACAGGTATTTTCAAAATATTTCTGCTTCACTTTCAGTAGGAAAATGTTCCTGATGAAACACAGAATTTTGCCTACTTCAAATATGAATGTAAGTGGGATTGTATTTGGATGATGGTGAAGGGGGGGTTTCTTTTTATTTTAAATACTTCTTTCATGTTTACATTTCTTTAATAAGAATGTACTATACTTGTAGTTTATCTAAATAAATACATGTAGGTATAGATGCAAAGAATGTGACACAGTCAATAAGTGCAGTGGTTAGCAGCATGGGATTTGAAATATGCCAGATCTTAGTTCATCTTTCACCTCTAGTATTTACTAGTTGTATGGCTTTAGGCAAGTTACCTAACCTCATTCATAAAATGAAGATAATACCTACTGTGAAGTATTGCTGAAAGATCGTGGTAATGTATGTAAAGTTTTTAGATAGTGCTTAACATAGAAATGTACCCAATTAATGTTACCTATTATTTATATTATCACTTTTGTGGTGCTTTATACTTTCTAAGTTCTTTCAAATGTTATTTTATTCAAATATCATAATTATCCTGGAAAGAAGCCAAAACCAAAGGGAGAGTTTCCAAGAATGTTGGCACTTTTTCATATTGGAATGATCCTCGATGTAGATGTGCACTCCCATTCAGATGCTTGTCCTTTCTGTTTCCAATTTTGTCCAATGAGATCTTGGTCCTTATACTCAATAGTTAGCAAGTTGTAACATATCATTTTGGAAATGGTGACCACTGAACTCCCTTGTCATTATCCAGAATACAGAGATGATAGACAAGCTATCTTTAAAGTATCTTAATGTTTCTGAAGAAAGTAAAGATCAATTTGAATCAAGAAGTTTTAGACATCTATGAAAAGAAAGCTCAAACTCAGCCTCGCTAGTAGATACTTAAAGAGTCATTCTGAGAAAGCAGGTATAGGGGTCATTTTAAATTGCATTCACAGAAACATATATTGACCCAGATCTAAAAAGCATGCAAAAAAAAATGCTCTGATAACATTAAACAAAGAAAACTCTAGGAAAGGCAGTAGCTATCTTTCTATTTATGTTGTTTATAGATTTAGGTTTTATACATTTACTGTTTTTCATTTTTTGCCTTCAAGAAGACTTCCTTCTGGCATACCCTTTTTACAGATTTCATTTGTGGACAAGGACTTGGATTAGGCTGGTGTTACTCTAAGCATCACCTGGAGGGCTTATTAAAACAAAGATTGCGGGGCCTCAGTCCTAGATTTTCTGATTCATTAGGGAACTGCAATACTAATATGTTCCCAGGTGATGCTAATGTTGCTGGTTCAAGAGCTATCCTTCATGAAGCCCTGAATTCAAATAAGGAAAGGTCATGGAAATTTTGTGTTTTTAGCTGATTCAAGAATAGAATCTAACATTTATTCACCTACAGCATGAAGAGTGTGTTTCCATCCACCTCAGACTAATCACAGAAGAGGTTTAGTTCTTTTGTTTCCTTTTTTCTGGATCCAGTTGGCTGGACTGAGAAACATATCCATAATCCCCTCTATGTATCATAGGAATTGTCAGAAAAGTGGCTTTTTCTTTCCTGTCTTCCAAAATGCCTCCATAAACAGTCCAGTGAAGAGTTCTTGGGAAGTTAGCTGGTAAAGCTTGAAATATTCCAGGAGAACATGCTTTAAAATATTCAGAATATATACTCCCGCCTTTCAGAAATCTATGTTCAAAGATATGTCCCCATAGGATGCTGTCAAGGTCTAAATCAACAAAATGAATTATCTTTTAATTACGTAGTGAATTGATAAATATAGGGGGGTTGTATACACTAATGGTTTTCAACCTGTGGGCTATAACTTCTGGGCACCACGAGATTATCTGTTGGTAGATGCTATCATCACTAGTAAAATATCTATTCATTTGAAAATATTACTAAATTTATTTAAACATTTTGTCACGTATGTTTTCATATAATGGATACCAAAAGCACAAGTATTGTGACATGAAAAAGGGATCCTAATATTTTAAAAGTTTGAGGGATCACCAATCTATTCCTAATTTCTCAGTTCATAGGTAAGAAAAAAATGCTTATAATTGAATAAGGTAAAATGGAGCTGATGGCATAACATTAACAATATATTAATAATTTCCTCATAGGGTTGATATGAGCATTAGAAGAGTTACTATATGCAAAATACTTAGAAATGTGCATAACACATAGCAAGTGCTATTTAAGTATTTATTAAATAAATAAAATGATTTGAAGACCTGTGTTCTTCCTATACTATTTTATTTTTTGAGACAGAATCTTACTCTGTTGGCCCAGTTAGAGTGCAGTGGTGTCATCATAGCTCAGTGCAGCTTCAAACTCCTGGGCTCAAGGGATCCTCCTGCCTTAGCCCCCCCAAATAGCTAGTATTTACAGGTGTGTGCCACTGTGCCCAGCTAATTTTCCTATTTTAAATAGAGATATGGTCTTGCTCTTGCTCAGACTAGTCTCAAACTCCTAACCTTAAGCAATCTACCTGCCTCAGCCTCCCAGAATGCTAGGATTACAGGCGTGAGCCACTGGAATGCCAGCCATTCCTCCTATGCTATTAAACTGACCTGTAATATCAACAGTTATATCCCTGCTTTATTTTCCTTATGATCTTCTCTATCCAAGCAACCCTTTCCAATACCTTTTATTTTCTTTTTGGTTTCCCTCTTCTGTCTAGTTAATACCTTCAATTCTACTTTACATTCCACTTTCCCTTACATGAAATTTATTTGTCATGTAAGAAAGCACAAATAACAGACAGAATAACAGAGACAGAAGAATAAAAAAGCAATAGAAGCAGAAATATGAGGCCATGTGGCCTGGGAAAAATGGAGAGAATGTCCTAAGTTTTTAATTTTCTTGTTCCTATCCTCTCAGTGTTATTTTCTATTATCAAGATCCACATGATACACCTATATGCTTTCAGTCAATACTCTCATTTGTTTGTTTTCTGTCCTTTGCAATAAAATGGTGCCTAAAAGTATATTCATAATTGAAAACAAAATTTTCCAGTAATTTTTAAATTATATGTAAGTAATATTTACCAAGGCAATAACTTTGGAAGGTTTGGAGGGGATTAGACAAATTTTATTACTTAAAAAGTTGTGCTTAACAAGGGAAGAAAATGCAGCAATCTACTTTTATTAAGTACCTACTATGTACCTCACATTACCCAATGTATTCTTTCTATATTGTTTTAACTTCTTTTATGTGGATTTCATTTCTTTCCAGACAGGACTGAATAATAATCACCAAAGGGGTATTCAAGAACATGAATTCATTCAGTTGCACTCACGATAATTTTCTTAGTCCCACCCATGTGGATATTACATGAAACAATTTGAGGGAAGCCAGGATACGGCGTATGACAAATAATCAATAGTCTATATCTGGCCCTTTTGTTACAACAGAGGGTTCCGTTCATTGTCTATGGTGAATGTATCTTGCTCTTTTTCTATGAACCTACATCTTGCTCTTGCTCTGTAAACCTATCTTATCCTTCCTCAATAAACTTTGTTTCATGCTCGCCTTGCTTTTGGTGTGTCTGGTCATTCTTCAGCCAAGAGCACACCAAGAACCAAGAACAGACAACTATGACCTGATAGGTTTCTTATAAAAGGATGAGTTCACACCCACCCCAAATAGTCTATAACCATTTAATGAATTAATGATGATTTCAACAGCATAATGCCTTGGCAAATGGGACCTTAAGCCATTTATCAGTCTGGTGAATATTTATTTTAATATCTACTGTGTTGGACACTGTGCTAGATGCTTGGGATATAGGATAAACAAATTAGATAAAGTTCATGGACTTCATGGTGTTTCCATTCTAGTAAGGGGTGACAGACAACAAAAAATATAGAAATATACTAGATACTGATAGCTTCTATGAAGAACAGTAAATCAGAGTAAAGGGATATAAAATGACAGAGGTGGAGATACTATTTTATAAAGGGTAGTGAGGGGAAGCCTGTCTGAGGAAGGGACATTGAGTAGAGACCTGAATGAAGTGAAGGAGTGAGCTATGAAACTGTCTTGGGGTAAAGCCTTTCAGTTAGAAGGACAAACAAAGTCAAAGATCCTGAGATCTGCATGAAGTATTTGAAAAACAGCATGAAGGTCAGTGTGGGTGATGAAGGCTGAATAATGAATGAAGAAATGAATGATAGGAGAGGAAGTAAACAGGTTAACAAAGGAAAGTTCAAGTAAAGCCTTATAGACCATAGGGGGACTTTGGATTTTATTGTAAGCAAGATGAGACTTTAGCAATACCAAAAAAATAGACATTTGAACAATGTCTTGAATTCACTATTTGAATTTACATAATCATTTATGACACTAATTCTGAAAATTTCATTATCATAAATATTCCATTTTTATTCTCCTCCTCCCTAAAAGAAAATTCTTGACAAAACTTGTGTTTAACTTTTAGTTAGTTCAATCATTTACTGAAGGTGAATAAAACAGATACCATTTTCCCTTGAATGATTGCAGTTATATTTCTGGTATTTCTTTCATTTGCTTACTGTCTTTTCTGACACTTGTTTGTTTTTTCCCACAGTATAGCACAAACTGAAGAGCTTACAGAACATAACTGGAATTTCTTTTCCTAGGCAATGCCAACTCTGTCTTGTTTTTTCTCCAGGGACCTGGAAACTTGCACAATAAAAAAAATGCACATTAGCTCCTCAACTACAGGAAGTAGAGAGTTCCTTGGGGAAGACATCTGAAAAACTTGGAGATGTCCTCATAGGACAAATCCCCTCTGTGAGTGAAGAAATAATGAAAATAAGAACACTTCCACTGTAAAGTTTTATTGTTCTAATGCCCATTGGTAATGTAGCATTTTTCAAGTTTAAAAACAAAATGATATAGTCACAAAAAGACAAATTCTGTATGATTATACTTGTGTGAGGTATCTACAGCAGTCAGATTGAGAGATAGAAAGTAAAATGCTTATTGCCAGGGGTTGAAGGAAGGGGAGAAAGAGAAGTTGTTTAATGGGTATAGAGTTTCAGTTTTGCAAGATAAAAATTTCTGGAGATTGGCTGCACAGCAATGGTGATATACTTAACACTATTGAACTATGCACTTAAAAATGCTGAAGATGGTAAACTTTGTTATGTGTATTTTCTCCATGATTAAAAATTTGAAAAAGTGGTGAAATCTAAAAACAGCAGTAGTGAAAATGAATTAATAATATAACCCTGCTGCAGAATGATAACTCAAAATCAGAGTGTAGATAAGATCATATTCCTTATTTGTAGTTCTTTTAGATAAATTCAGTAGACAAGTATTATCTATTAGGTATACAGCAGAATGCTAGGTGCCATGGATACAGACAGGAGTAAGATGATGATTTTTGCCCTCTAAGAATTTGGAGCCTAGTGAGAAGAGACAGACTCATGAACCACAACAACAAAACAGAATGATATTAATGTTATATTAGAGGTATGACCAGAGAACTATGGAACCCAGGCAAGTTAGGGAAAGTATAAAGAAAAGTGACTCCTAAATTGGGTTTTAAAAGTTGAGCTACCATTTGGATTGGGGAAAGAAGAGTATTCCAACCACTGGGAATAGACTCTGGTATGAGACGTTATGGAGATTGTGTAATTTTTAAGGAAATTCCAATGCAGAAGTAGTAATGATGTAAAGGATAGATGATTTTAAGAAAGACTTAGGAGATAGAGATCACAGGTCCTGGTAACTGACTAGTGGAGGTGACGGCAAGAGGATCAATAAATTGAGCATGGATTCCAGGTTTTTTGCTTGGGCGACTATAACTCTTAGGTCTAGGTCTGTGTTTAAACAGTCTAGGTACTTCCCTTCTCTTGAGGAAAGTCAGAATATGTGTTGAAAATTGTCATGCAGTCTCTGTGACCTGAAATACCCAATATACTCATTCATTGATTACACAAGAAAAGATTATTGCCAGAAGAATGCCAAACCGAAGTCTCTGTCACACAGTATCACATCCATATTATCGCCCTGCTAGCTTGTCTTTCTGTGTTTGAAAGTGTAAAACTAGAAGCTCATTTTTCAGATTTCCTTGTAGCTAGAGTGCTGTCATTTTGACCTAGTCCTTCTAGGTCACGTGCCATGTATGAAAAGGAGGCATAAGTAAGCAATGTCAGGCAGAAACTGCATTGGGGAGATGGATATTTTGCCAAGCAGGGCAGTTGAGGCATCTGGTCCTTGTGAAACAACTGTGGCAGAGTTTATGGTTCCAGGTTCAAGTTAAAAGTGTGAGACAGGGAGTAGCAGCAGTAATCAATTCACTACAACCATCCTGATCTACAGGTGGACATTTCTCCTTTCCGCATTATTGCTCCTGGCTATTTGGCATTCAAGCATGGTTCCTGGCACTCCCAGAGATCCTATGTGGTGCCCGAACTATTTTACTATATCTCTTTCTCCTTAAACTAACTGTAGTGGGTTTGGTTGTCTATACCTCAGAGCTCTAACTGATATAAATAAGACCAGCCTTCTCTTATTAGTACATTTGCCCAGATTAACTAGTTGATATTTAAGTCATTTAGATTACTCAGGTTAGGCAGGTTGCAGTGGTGGAGGCAATATGACATTATAGCCCTGAAGTCAGACAGATGTTTAAGTTCTGGCTCCATCATATCCTATCCATGTTACTTATCCAGGTAAGTTACTTAACCTCCATATATTTCAGTTCTTTCAACTGTAAATTGGAGATGATTAAAGTGTCCAACTCACAGTGTTGTTGTAAGGATAATAATATAAGATAATTAATATAAACAACTTATCACAGTGCTGGAAAAACAATAAGTGCTCAAAAAGGTGTTTATATCTGCTCATATTAACAATGCATGGAAGGCTTTGTCTTGCTCACTATGATTCCTTGGCTTTTCATTAAGGATTGTTCTTGTGGTTCATCTAAATAGGACCATTCCCCTATATAATGCATAGTAATTAGAATCTATTTTATTCACATTATATGAACCCCATTAAACAAATAAAAGAAAAAAGAAAAACAAAGTAAAAAGAAAAAAGGAAGATAGTTCCTTGCATCAACTCAAGTCTGAACTTGGACCAACCTATGAAATTCTGTGATGGCTCTTAGAAATTTTAAGTCAATAACTGGCATTTCAGATGCTATAGCTATGTTTAAGTTTCTTTTGGGATCAGGAAGCTGTTTCACTTAGTTTCTGGTTTAAGCATTGGACTATCTTATCAGTGGGTGGGATGAGCAAGAGGTGAGGCAGCTCTTCTCACAAGGGCCATTAATGTCCATTCATCCATGTCCAAGGAGCCTAGTGGATAGTTATCCAAATGTACCTATGTACACTATATAGTAATGAGACATACATCTAAAAAAATGTCATCCCTTTGAAGAAACATATACGTAGTTAAGTAGTACTGCTATCATTTGAATCATTTTTGGAACTTTTCCTTTTGTATTGTTTTCAGAAACCCACACATAGGTGTTATTTCATGATCTTGCCTAGTTTTAAACTAGTGGTAATACATGGCTAGATTAGTTACTTTATTAATATTCCTCATCAAATTTATTACTATTTGACCCAATTATACCCCTTTAAATGTTGCTTTCAACTTCAAGAAGCAAACCAAGATATATAAAACAAGTTACATATGATAGGTTAGTTCCTGCCAGGGTAACTTCTAAGTTTGCTACTTAGATTAAGAACTCACTTCCTCCCTTGTATATATGCTGGACTTATAGATAGCACTTTTTATTCTCTTGATTAGACTTGGGGGGGTTTATAATTATCATCCTCGTCATCTTCATCAATCTCATCTTAGCTTTAAAAAATTAATTTTTTTCTAGGAATCAGTCCCCTTCCCCAATGATGTGAATATTTTCCTACTTAAGAAATTCAAAAGAATATGCTATAAGAACTTCTGTTCATCAAATGTTATCATTAAGAGAGTGAAAAGGCAAGCTACAGTGTAGGAGAATATATTTGCAATACATTAATCTGACAAAGAATTTATATCTGGAATATATAAAGAAGTCCTCCAAATCAAAAAGAAAAGGGAAAAACCATCCAAACACATGGTCAAAAGAACTGAACAGGCACTTAACAAAAGAATATATCCAAATAAGCCATAAACTTATTAGAGGGTGCTCAACATCATTAGTCCTTAAAGAAAGGCCGAATAGAAGTACAATGAAATACTGCTACACACTATTATGGTTAAAATTAAATGGATGAACAATACTAAGTTCTGCTGAGAATATGGAATAATTGAAACTAGCATATGTTATTGGTGGAAATATAAATTAATACAATCATTTTTAAAAAGTGCTTGGTAGTAGCTTTTAAAAAAATTTAAGTGTAATTTGCCAGTCATGGTGGCGCATGTCTGTAGTCCCAGCTACTTGGGAGGCTGAGGCAGGAGGATCGCTTGAACTCAGCAGTTTGAGATTGCAGTGAGCTACGATGATGTCACTGCATTCTAGCCCAAGCGATAGAGAAAGAGACCCTGCTTAAATAAATAAATATATATTGAATTTTAGTTAAATATGCATAAAATACAATTTACTATTGTAACTATTGTGAATGTACAGTTCAGTCGTAATAAGAACTTGCACATATTTACACCATCCATCTCCAGAACTCTTTTCATCTTGCAAAACTGAGACAAACTCTGTACCCATTGAATATTAACTCTTCATGCCCCTGCAAACCAAAATTCTACTTTTTGTCTCTATGAATGTGACTACTGTAGATAGATAGAACTGAGGATGGGCAGGGCTTTGTGGGGATTAAAGAGTAGCAGATAAGGAAGGATCTGGAGTTAAAAGGTTTCTTACGGTATCCCAAGTAACAAGGGTAAAAGGCATAGGATTATTATTGATGAATGGACTCAAGTCAGTGAGTGTTGGCAGAAGGGGTGGATGTGTATTTGTCTTTTTTTGATCGGCTTATTTAACTTAGCATAATAACCTTAAGGTACACCCATGTGTAGTGTGTGTCAGAATCTTTTCTTTTCATGACTGAACAATATTTTGTTGAATGTACATTCTATATTTTGTTTACCTATTCATCTATCAGTGGACACTTGAGTTGTTTCCACCTTTTGGCTTTTGTGGATAATTTTGCTATGAACATGTGTGTACCAATATCTCTTCAAGACCCTGCTTTCAGTTCTTTTGTGTTGGTAGTATTTTTTTTAAAAGTTACATATGACTTTCTGTAAAGTAACAATTTTGCTTTTGGATAAGGAGTGTTTACGTTCATAAGATAACCTGTACAACAATCTACATAGGAGTATTATATTATTCATAATAGATTCACATTGGAAACAAGCCAAACATCCTTCACTAGTAGAATGCATAAAGTATGATATATTGACACAATTCATTGCAATAAACAGAACAAACTAGTGATACACATCAGAATATAGATTATTTTATTTATTTTTTATTTATTTTTTTGTGTGTTTTAAAATATTTTTCTAAGTTTTACTTTTAATTCTGTTTACATTATTTTTGAGGTTCTGAAATTAAAAACTTTTTTTAAATTTTATTTCGGCATATTATGGGGGTACAAATTTTAAGGTTTCAAAAAATGCCCTTTCCCCCCTCCCCCCACAAGTCTGAGTTTCCAGCGTGATCATCCCCCAGATGGTGCACATCTCACTTATTATGTATGTATATACCCGCCCCCCTCCCCCCTCCCACCTGCCCAATACCCTATTACTGTAGTACCTATGTGTCCACTTAGGTGCTGCTCAGTTAATACCAGTTTGCTGGTGAGTATATGTGGTGCTTGTTTTTCCATTCTTGGGATACTTCACTTAGTAGTATGGGTTCCAGCTCTAACCAGGAAAATATAAGATGTGCTATATCACCATTGTTTCTTAGAGCTGAATAGTACTCCATGGTATACATATACCACATTTTATTAATCCATTCTTGGATTGATGGGCA
>VSMD01088295.1:0-25885 GCA_008750895.1 Mirza zaza | reverse complement strand
CGCGGTGGCTCAAGCCTGTAATCCTAGCTCTCTGGGAGGCCGAGGTGGGCGGATCGTTTGAGCTCAGGAGTTCGAGACCAGCCTGAGCAAGAGCGAGACCCCATCTCTACTATAAACAGAAAGAAATTAATTGGCCAACTAATATATATAGAAAAAATTAGCCGGGCATGGTGGCACATGCCTGTAGTCCCAGCTACTTGGGAGGCTAAGGCAGCAGGATTGCTTGAGCCCAGGAGTTTGAGGTTGCTGTGAGCTAGGCTGATGCCATGGCACTCACTCTAGCCTGGGCAATAAAGTGAGACTCTGTCTCAAAAAAAAAAAAAAAAAAAAAATCCCAGCATAGTCCCCGCCATACCGCATTCTGCCATCTGTCTGAGGAGTCACCAGCTGCCCCGGGAGTCCTACCTTCCCCGGGGACACTAGTCATGTCTTCCCCCAAGGTTTCCCATGGGCTCACTAATCCCATAGGTTGCCGAGCTTTCCTACTGAGGGGATGGGAGTGGGCAAACAGGTTTAGCCTCTAGGAACTCAGCCCAGGCCCCCAGGCACCTTGGTGGGACTGGCACACCCATCTGGACCCAAAGGAATCCCCTTCTTCCTTCCTTCTTCATTTGAGTTTTGTAGCTGGGAAATGTGTGCATCCACGGGGGGCCACTAGCAGCCCCGCTCGTCGCCATCAGCACCCCACGATAGGAGGATGAGCCAAGTGGAGCGGAGACAATCCTCCTGACTTGAAGGTGGGTCAACTGAGGCTCAAGCTGGCTTCCATATAGTTGGGTCTAGAACTTGTGTGTCTTTGGAGCCAGAGAAGAGAATTACTCAAGGGGCCCCGGGATGCCTGGGCAGCTGTGGTGGGGACCTGGGGGAGCCCTGGCCCCAGAACAGGAACCAGGCTGGGGTCCTGGCTGTTAGGGCCTCCACACCCTGTCCACGAGAGAGTCATGCCCCTCTCCCCGAGGCTGGTGGGAAGCTCAGTGTCTGTGTTGGCTTTGGGAACCTACCTTGTGAGTAGATTATCTTGCCTCCATCATTTGGGGAAGGAGCAAGGATGACGCTTCCCTGGCTGGGGTGCGTGCCTGTGTCTCTGGGGCTGAGGGTGAGGGCAGGGACTTCCTGGATGGTGAGAAGAGCGAGCTTGGCACCAGGAAGCCTGGGCACAGGAAGCCTGGGCTGCGGTCCAGCTCTGCACCCGCTTGCTGTGCCTCCTGGGGCAAGCGCCTGCCCCCTGGGGATCCCCATTGCCCTGTGCATAAAAGGGGAAAGTTCTCTGTCATGGGATGTTTGTGTTCTCAAAGCGCTGCCCTGGGCCCAGCCCTTGCCTGAGCCCAGACTGTCCCCCGGGCCTGACTTCACCGGTTGGCCTGACCAAATCTCTGACGACACCCCACGCTGTCTCCACACCCTCTGTCCTGCCCTTCCCCCAGGGGCCAGGGCCTGGTCTTGGTCTGGTCTGGGGGGAGGGTGGGGAGCCTCCAAGCTCAGCGTGACCTCTTGCGTTTCTTCCTCTCTCCCTGGAGCCAAAGCCAGCATCCTCCCCTCCCGCCCTCTTGAAATCCGAGCTCTGGGATCCAGGGAGGACTCTGGCTGCAAAACATTCCATCCAGTTGTCCAAATACCGCACAGCTGGCTGGCCGGAGGGAGGGGCGGCCAGAGCAGCTTTGGGGAGCCCTTGGGCTATTTTCATGAAAATCGGGAGTCCTCACTCTGAGGGCCAGCTCTGGCTGCCCCGAGGGGGTTCACAGGATTGAGGGCACAAAGGAAGACCCATTCACACACACCCCCTTCCTGGGGCCTGCCCACGGCCCCTGCTGCGGAAGACCTGCGGCGAGGTGGCCTGGCAGGAGGGTGGTGGTCTTGTGACCCTCCCCTCGTGACTGATCCTGCCTGGGCTGGGCGGCAGGGGGAGGGCAGGCAGGAATGACGTTGAGACAGCAAGCGTCTCAAGGGGAGGTGGCTTCGGGCTGTAGCTTTTCTTGACAAGCTGGCCCAGACCGGGCTGCCTCTTGGGTGAGTTTCCAAGCCTCAGTTTCCTCGTACGCAAGAGGAGAGGATTGGGGGTTTTTCCAGCTTTGGTTTTTCTAAGAAGCCACAGCCAAGGACAAGGTCCTCATGGCTCCCATCCAGCCCAGGCTGTGTTTAAAAGTCCGGAAAGTAACACATCTCTTTCTACATACAGTCCCCAGCAACTCTGACTCGGTTTCCCCTCGCTGGGGTGGCTGGCCAGGTCTCGGCAGGGAGGGCCCAACTCCCACACACTTTACCGCCCCCCAAGGCTAAGCGCCTTCCCCTCCTGCCATGTTGGGGTGATGGGGAGACCCCCCCTTCACACATCCTGTTTTCCATTAATTGTTTCCAGGTGGGCCTCGAGGTTGCCGGGCAGAGGAAGGTGGGGGCACGGGAGAATTCAGCAGGGGGATCAGAGAGGAGCAAAAACAGGAAGGGGGTGGGAGCAGGCCACGGAAAATTCGCTGCCAGGAGAGGGAGGCCGGCATCTGGTTCGCATTAGGCTGAGAGCTTTGAAGCCCAAAGCCGAGTGGGAGATATTGTTATCCGGGCGGGGTGTGAGGAACTGGCGGCTTCTCCCCAGCAAGGACTCAGAGGCTGACGGGAAAGAAGAGGGAAGTTGAGGGAGAAGGGAATAGGAAACTCTGCTTTCAGTCTACACTGTGGCCGACGCTTCTCAAAGGTTATCTTCTTTGCCATTCACTACTTCACAGGGGAGAATGATCCCATTTTACAGATGAGGGAACTGAGTCCCAGAACGGTTAAGTGACTTGCCCAGGGTCACACAGCCAGGGAACGACAGAACTAGGATTAGAATTCAGGCCACATGAGACAGGGTGGCACATTCAAACCATGTCACAGGTGGATTGAGGCTGACCATGTGCCAGGCAAGGGGGCAAGCCAGCCTCTGCCCACAGAGTCACCCAGTTCTTGTGGGAGTGTCTGACAGTTCCGTGGGGCATCTGTCATGACTCCTGTGTCTGAGGGACCAGCAGAAAGCAATCCACAGGGGGCTTCCTGGAGGAGAGGGTAGGAGAAAAAGAGAAATTCGTCAGTAGGAGTGGGATGGGGTGGAGGTCCCAGAAAGAGGGGATGGTGTGATTCAGCGCATGTCCGGGCAATGGCAGCTGTTAGCATCCATTTTACAGCTGGAGAAACTGAGGCACAGAGAGGCTGACATGCGCAGAGGTTCACAGTCTGAAGTGGGATTGAATCCAGCCTGGCTGACTCTAGGCCTGTAATCCTAACTGCCACACTCAGTTGTCCCTCAGCAGGGGTGGCTAGAAGTTCTGAGGGGATACGGAGGCCTGGGGCCTCCCAGCCAGTTATGAGAGGGCAGGGCTGGACAGGCTCTCTCCACGCACCAGCCTGGTGGGGAGGGGACAGGCAGCCCCGGTGTGGGCCCAGGTGAAGCCTGGGGCCTCAGGCCCCCCACCCCTCCTCAGGATGTCTCACCCGGCCTGGCCCAGGGCCCAGGGAGGAGGGCCCCAGTGTCTTGTGCTGTCCGATGAGCCACCGGAGTTAATAATTACGGGGTTTAAGGGGATGAGGCCTGTCTGGGAGGTGCCTCCCTCCAGCGCCTGCTCCTGGGAGATAGCAAAGGTTAGTGTGAGGCTCAGCCTGGGGGTGGGGAGAAGGCTTCTGCCACCTGCCCTCCTGGCAGTCTCCAGAGGCCCCCGCATCGGACTGGTCCCCTAAGCATGGACCCCCATGAGGAGCCCGCCAGGTGCCCTGCCCGCGGGACGTGCCCCGTGTTCCTGGCCATGAGCTCAGGGACTGTCTGCTATGCGCCATCAAGCCTGTGCCCTGCACTTGAGAGGAACTTGGGAGAGGAGCCCTGGAGCACAGACAGGTGAGCTAGGGCTCTGGGGTGCGGAGGGGAGGGGAACCCTGCCAGTCTGCAGGGACTCTGCTTGGGGAGGGGGTGTGAGAAGCCGATCTAGTACAGGGGACTGGCAAGGAGCTATGAGGAACTTCCAGAACCTCCTACAGGGTCAGTACCAGGGGGTGGCTCCGATTATTTTGTCCAACTTGGTGGTTGTACAGAGGTGGAGACCAAAGCTCAGAGATGGCAAAACACTTGTCCTGAGTCACATAGGGAGCTGAGGACAGACTTAAGTCCAGAATCAGGGCCTGGGTTGTCCATGCTGACACGGTCTCCTGCTCCACATCTGCCTTTAGCCAAGGGTCTGTGGTCCAGGCTGGGAGGTTGGGGATGGGATGACAAGAGGGGACAGAGGGAGGGAGGGTGGGGACAGCAGTGGCTTGTGGGCAGAAGACCGTCTTTTATTTCTTCCTCCCCACCTGCTGGGCCAGGCACCTAGTAGGTGCCCAGCCACCTGACTGCACGCAGCTGTGGCCGCTGGCAAGACCTCTGGTTGCTGGGAAGTCTTTTTGCAAAGCTGGTGTGTGGGGGCTCAGCCCTGCCACCCCTGGCTGTGCGGTATTAGGTGGGTTCCTTAACTTCTCTGAGCCCACCCTTATCAGCTGGGGCGCAGGGTTGGCTGTGCTTGGGGTGGCAGCCCTCCCAGGCTGAGGACTCTTCCTCTGGGGCCACAGCCCTGAGCTGATGCCTCCTCCACACTTTATCTCCCCCTGGTCTGGGTGACCTCAACTTGTCTCCTGTCTCGGCTTGTGAAGCCTTGGAGGGCAAAGGCCCTTTCCTGGGCTTTCTTTTTGCCATGTTCTCCTCCTTCCCCTAAATGGTGACTAGAACAAGAGGCAGGAAGACAACAATTACTCAAGATTTACTTGGTGAAGGATTCAAGTCAACAAACATATGTTGACATCTGCTTTGGGTGGGCCAGATCTTGAGCTGGGCTGAGATGGGTAGGGGAACACAGCTCCAAGGAGGAGCTGGTTCCTGCCCTCGGGAAGCCCTAGTCATGGAAATAACTGCCCTGCAGCATGAAGGGCAGGGGAGGCCTGGACTGAATGATTCTGGAAAGTTGGAAGGGATGCCATGGAGGGCTGTTCAGGTTGTTCACTGCACAAAGGAGCTAGCAAGGCATGAAATCCAGCCTGGCCTCCACTTCCCAAGTCTTATACTTTGGTGTGAGCTGTGCCCACCTGAGAAAGGAGCACTGTGTTCTATTTTGAACAAAGACATCATTCACTTGGCAAGGTGTGCCATAGGCAAGCAGTGGCTCTGGAAGTAGAGGTCTGTGTGCCCCCCTTCCGCCATACTGGAGCCCCAGGAGGGCAGAGCCTGTCTGTGCAGTTTCCCTCTGGGTCACCAGCCCTGGCATGGCCCATATCACACTCAGATGGGGTGGCTGAATGAAAGAACGAGTGAATGAACTGTGTCCCCACATGAAGATCTAACAAACTCAAGCCCGGGCCCCGGAGTGGGTGAGCCTGGAAGAGCAGTGCTCAGAGTTCTGGCGGCATCTGGAAGGGGAAATAGCTTCCCCCATAGCCCACTCCTCCCGCAGGCATGCAGTGGGGCGCCCTGGCCCTGGGGAGGAGGGTTCTGCTCTCATCCCATCCAGGCTCATCTGAAATTGAGGCCAGCGGTCAGAGCTCATGCTAGGTGGGACAGAGGGACTGAGGGACAGGTAGACCAGGTGTCTGGGATTCAGGGAAAGGTTTTACAGAGGGCATGGGACCAGAAAGGTGTGTGAGGGTGCGCTGGGGGTGAGGGTGGTGTTCTCTAGCCAGCAGATACCGGGCAAAGGCAGGGATGGGCCCTGTGTTCAGAGGCAGGAGAGTGGGTGCAGAGAGCCGGGCCAAGGTGGCTGCTCCCGGGGGATAAACACTCGGAGAGTAGGACTCAGAAAACTTGTTTCGGGGCCTGCCCCCACCCGGCTTCCCAGCAGGGGAAGGATGTTGCAGGGACAGCCACAGAGCACAGAGCCCCGGGAAGGAGTACATGGCTCCGGGCCAGGTGAGGGGGTGGGAGAGGTCAGCTGGCCTGCGTGACAGTCTGTGTGAGAGTCAGAGAGCTGAAAGCCTGGGAGCCATTGTAGGTTCTAGAGCAGGGGGCCAGGGCAGGCGGGGCGGCAGGTGACTGGAGGGAGGGCACCCGCTGGGACAGTCTGAGAGCCGCGCTGGCCACAGGATGCTGGCGGGCGGGTTCCTCCCCCACCGGCCGGCTCACTGTCCCCGCGCGGCCGGCGGAGGGGCGGGGCCGGGCACGTGTCCTCGGGCCGCCCCTCGGCCACGTGACCCGCAAGGGCCGGTCGGCGCTGGGCCGGGGGCCACGAGCTCGACCCGCACAGACCCACCGGGCGGCGGGCGGGGACGCGGCGCGGGGCGCGCGGGGAGGACCGGCGGCGGCGCGGGGAGCGGGCGCCCCGAGGCGCCGGGATGTGGAGCGGGTAGGTCCGCGCGCGCCGTCCCGCGCCGGGTCTGGGCCGCGCCGCCTCCCGGGGCGGGAGGGTGGGGGTCCCGCGGCGTCTGCACCCCACCCCGCGTGCGGCCGAGGGACATGGCGGGACACTCCGGGCGGGGGCGGCGGGTCCGACCCGCGGTGGGGAGCGCGAAGGCGGGCGCTGACCGTCCCGCCGTGACAGCGCCAAACCCCGGCCCAGCCGGCGCGCGAGCGAGAAGAGGTGTGGGGCGGGGGCGTCCGCGCGCGCCAGAGGGAACCTGGGGACGCATCTGGGGGAGGGGACCCCCGCCCCCCACCCCCCGCCCCAGCTGGAGGAACTCCTGGAAAGCCTTGCAGTTGGGAAAGGGGGCTGGCTCTCTGCCAAGGGCGCTCCCGAGTTTTTGGCAGAACCTCCTTGTGGGGGCTCCGGGTGTGGGTGGGTGGGAGCTCTCTGCATCCTGGAGCGCGGCAGCACAGACCCTGGGTCCTGGGTTCGCGGCCCCAGTCCCCGCTTCTGTGCAGGCCAGTGGTTCTCAGAGGTGCTTCCAGTTCCCGGCCAGTCTGATGTGGGACGGCTGCCCTGTGCGTGCTGGAAGGTTGTGGGCTCTTCCCAGCGTTGGGCGAGCACTTCCTCTTCCCCACAGCCTGGAAAGACAAGGTCCTGGAGGAAATGTGGCCAGAGCGGGTGGTGGGTTGTATTCCTGTAAGGAACTGGGCCAGATGGGTGGTCCCAGGACCCAACTGCTTCCTTTCCCTCACGGGGCCAGGGAAGTAGTGAGCGAACCTCCCCCCCCCACCCCCCCCCCCGGGAGGGGGGCGTCATACTGGGAGCACCTCACTCCGTTGCACCTGGCAGAGCTGGGGCCCAGATGCTAGGGTGGAATGAAGCTTCATTCCCAGCAGGGGTGCTGAGAGGGTGGGCTTCTGGTAGGGGTGAGGCGTGGAGTGGCTTGAGGCTCTTAAAGGGAGAGATAAAGTGGATTTGCCCTTGGGGGGAAGGAGGCTGGGCTCCAGGAGAAAGTGGTTGAAGTGGGTTTGTGCTGTCTGGAGAAGTTGGGGCAATCTTGCCCTAGGGGTGGGGTGGGGAGGTGTGGAGTGAGGGGTGGGGGGATGAAATGTATTTGAGGAGCAGCCTGGGCTGCAGGAGGCTTGTGACCCCTTGAATTGGGTGGACCCAGGCAAAACACAGCCACGGAGTTGCTGTGTGACCTTGAGTGTATGGCCTCCCTCTCTGGGCCTCTAGATGAAGTAAGTGGGCTGTGGGGTGGGAGTGATCCCAGCCTAGTGAATGCCCTTCCCTGGAGGCATCCAGGCCAGGGCCGGGCAGAGCTGGGAGCCGCTGCTAGATGGATGCTCACTTCAAGGAGTCAGAGACTCGAGGTCCTGGGTAAGGGCCCCAGTCCAGCCTCCCTGCCACAGCCCCAGGACCCTCTGGATGGACCTGGCTGCCAAGCTGACCCCACATAATCTCAATATGGCTCACTTCCCATAGTACCTCTGGATCCCCCAGGGCCTAGCTGGGTGCCGAGCACACAGTAAATACGTCATAAATGCAGATGGAAAGGATGAGGGTCAATGAAGAGCTGGACATTTGAGGGGTGAGAGGGTAGAGTTTTAGCACTACCTTGAGCACTACATTTTATGGACCCCTCATTTGGATGTGGAAGCAGGGATTTAGAGACCAGGGGCCAAGCTGCCAGCACCCCTTGGGGGCCTGGTGTCCCAGGAGCTCACTCAGATCCCAGCAGCAGTTGGGAGGGACCTTGCTCAGAGTCATACTTGCTCAGGTAACTCTGACTCAGCTGTTTGTGCTTGTGACCCCCAGGAGCTCAGGACAGCTCTGGGCAGGTGTAGACTTGGTCTGTTGATCGTAGACTAGGAGTCTGAGATTAGGACTTGGTGACCCTGGCCAGGCCATTGATGTTTCTGGGGCTTGGTTTCCTCACCTGTAAAATCAAGAGCTCTGTAAACTGAGAGCTCTCTCTTGGGTGGCTATGCTCTGTTAATGTCAGATCCCGGCCCCGGCCCCAAGCTGCTCTCCTGGGGGTGGGTGGCAGTGGCTAGCCTCTAGCAGCTCGGCTGGACCCTCCTGCCTGGGACTCCCAAGCATGGGCCCTGAACTCTGAACTCAGAGGCAGCTCCAGTCTGACTTTAAGGTGTCCCCGACTCCAAACTGGGCTGCCCCCCTCCCTTCCCCACAGTGTCACACGTCCATAGCCTTGGGTGCCAAGCATGCTCCGAGGTGATGGGGTGAGGATGGCATCATGGGTACTTCTGCATCTAACACAGCGCTGGGCACTTGGGACTTGGTCAGCAGAGGCCAGAGTTTCCCACATGACCCAGGTGCAGCAGCCCTGTGTCTCAGTTTTCCCATCTGAGAGATGGGGCTAATCATACCTATCTCTAGGGAAGGGCAGTCTCAGATGGCCCACCCGGGACTGAGATGAGACCACCCTACCCTCCCAGGGGTTGGGGACTGTGTCTCTGTAGCAAGCAGGATGCAGGGGGCTCCAGGGCTGCAGGTGCCATTGACTTACTGGCTGGCTGTGTGATCTGGAGCAAGTCATTTAACTGCTCTGGGCCTTGGCTACTCTAAGGGACATGGACCTGGGAGCTCCTGCCTGCAGACTCTGAAATATGGCCTGGGGCCTCCAGGGTCAGGCAGGGAGTCTTCCGCATTGCAAAAGGGTTGTACAGTCCTCATTGTCACTGCTTCCTGGAAGCCCTCCAAGATCTGTCAACACTAACCTCTCCACAGGTGGAGGTATCTTCTACTGTTGCTCAGTCAGCACATTTATGTGTGGCCTCAGACTCTCATTAGAGTCCTGCATGTCCTGGACTCTCCCAGCCTCTGCACAGGATTTGTGCCCAATATGCTGTGGGAAGTGAAGGGGGGCAGGGGGAGGGAGGTGCGACCTGAAGTTGAATGTAGGGAGAAGCAGACCCAGCGATATTGCTGCCAGAGGCTGCCTTGTCTTGCAGACTGGATGGATCAGGGCGGGTGGGGTGCCCGGCATGTGATGGGAGCTCATACACATTGGATGTCTGAGGCCTTGAGGTGTCAATTCTTCTTGGACTAAATGTGCAGGGACAGCTCCAGGCAGATGTTAGGCAAGGACCATGTGCCCTGCCCTGCACGGGCTAAGGAGTGAGACACCTTCCCCCCCCTGCTGGCCCCCCAGGCCTTGTGCTAGCTCCCAGGGGAGAGACAGGGCCGGCCGGGCTGGGCTGGGCTGGGCTGGGCTGGGCCAGGCCAGCTGGCCGCCTGGAGCTATGGCAGGGAGGGCTGGCCCTGCCCACCTGCTTCCCATCCGCAGGCTGTGCCTGACCTCTCCCCTCCTGCAGATCTCCTACCAGGACCTGCCGCCCCGTCCCTGCACCTGCCTCCCTTTTGGGAGGGGTCTGGGCCCACCCTGTCTCCCACTTGTCCCTTTGGCCCCTCTTGGCCTTGAGCTTAGGGGATCTGGCCCAACTCCAGCCCTAACCTCAGCAAGACCCAAGACAGCTGTGTCCCAGTGCCCGTGTCCCAGGCACTCTTCCGTTGGGGTGTGTGACGCTCTTCCGGCTGCCTCTCTGGGCCTCGTCTCCTCTGTCAGCCCCTCAGCTAGACCCAGGCTGTGGCTGCTTCCCTGAGCTGGTGACTCTCAACAGCTGTCACCTCATCCTGCCTGCAGGACATGCCACTTCCCAAATGCCTCAGCCACCCCGTTTCCCGTCCCTGCAAGACCCACTCCCAGTTCCTCATTCTGTCGTGGGTACCACTGTTCTCATTCATCTTTTCCTGGGTTTGTAGTTAATTAGTTCTTACTGCAATTACTTTTTTCTGCCCCCATCAGCTGCTGGTTCCTCCTCAGGTCTTTGGCACCTCCGTGGGACCCTTGCAAGCCCAGGCCCTGCCTGGCTTGGGTGGCAGCGCTGGGCGCCACCTCCAGCACCAGCACCACTGGGTGCTGTCTCAAACTTCCCCAAAGCCCGTCTGCATCCTGCATGCTTCTCTGAAACCACCATTCATACCCTTTCCTCTGGGCCACAGGTCACATGGCGTGCTGTGTCTGCTCTCCGCGTCCAGTTCCCAGCCTGCCATGTCTTTGCTGTGTGTTCAAGCCAGTCACCATCCCTCTCTGGGTTTCTCATCCCGGGCTGGGGGACATCTCCCTGCAGTGTGCTCGGGAACCTGCAGGCGATGACACCTGTGGACACTCCAAGCGGCGGGCTGACGGGGACATGACCAAGACCTTGGGAACCTGACGTGCTTGTGGGTTTGGGGCTGAAGCCTTGGCCCCTCTCTGTAGGCTGAGCCTTGCTGGGCTTGCAGGCTGGTCCAAGAGTCGATACACAAACCCCTCTGGGGACCCTCTTGGTCCCATGTGACTATCGGCCTCAGTGCTCGCGGGGCCTGGCTGGATGTGGGTCCAAACCGGGCCCCTGTGCCGTGGCACTGCCCCTGGGAGCTGGGTTGAGGTTTCTGCAGCCCCCCGGAGCTCGGGCCTGGGCCCTGGGCAGTGCCCCCTCTCAGCCACTCCTTCCCGCCCGCCCCCGCTTATTTAATGACCCCATTGTGCCCACTAACACAGGGGCTCTTTAACTCCAGGAGATGATTGAACAGGGTCGTGCTGGGCACTGATCGTGGGCAGGCTGGGCTGGGAAGGGTCGGAACCCTCAGAGAGCCACTCGGGCCCTTCTGGCCCTGGGAGCGGCCTCTGGCCAGTTCCTCCTGGCCCAGGGGCCTTACTGAGTGACTGAGGGCTTTGTGGGTAGGGACAAAAGCCCTGCCAGCCCTCGGAGCGCAGCCTGGTGGGCAAGGACAGTGATTGCTGCCTTTTCCCTGTTGCGGGTTTCCTGTGGAAGTGACCCAGTGGCGACGTTCCTGCGGGCACTGCCTGGGCTCTAGACAGTGGGAGCTGGCTCGGCTTCCAGATGGGGAAATTGGCTACCCCGTGTACCTCTGACCTTGACCTTACTGACACCCATCCCGAGCCCAAGCAGGCCCCTTCCAAGGGGCGTGTGCAGCTCATCCCAGCAGCTGGACTCCGTTTCTGCATGGTATGGGGCAGCAGAGGACAGGGCAGTGGACCTAGGCAGAGGACAAGGAGTGATGTCAGGCAGAAGAACTGGACTGCTAGTCTGGCTGCCTGAGCACTGAGTTCCCCGCCACCTCAGGTGTTCACACTCAGGTTTTGGTGTGTCTGGTCTGGGAGGATGAGTGTGTGCAAGATAGAGAATTCTGGCTTGGACTGGCCCCAAGGGGCCTAGGGGCCCTTTGCTCTGAAATTTCTGAGTCATAGGAGCTGGCCTCATATAGCTCAGAAGTATATGGGGACGAGGGTCTACAGATTTGAGCTACCCTCCAGGCAGGGGTGGAGAGATGGCATCTTCCCCTGCTGCTCCTGCCACTCTTAGCTCGGGCATTGGAGCGTTGGTGGCTGCTGGGTGGTCCTGCTGTTCCCACGCTTCCTGCCATTAGGACTTGGCTATGGGCTTTTCCACTGGGGACATGGGGAGGAGTCACGGAGACGGTGTCTCAGGCCTGCTGGACCACCATTTATTTCCTCTGGCTGCAGAATTGGGCCCCATCCCCCCAGCAGAGGGCTGAAGTGAGAGCCTGTTGGGCAAATGGGGGGGACTGTCCAGCCACACCTCCAGCCCATACCCTTGGGACCAGCAGGAGAGAGTTAGAGTCTTTCACTGTGGCCAGAGGCCCAGACCATACTGGAGGACGAAGCTCAGCCCCCAAGGGAGGTGCTGGCAGCTTGGTTCTCCTAGGCCAGGCGTCTAGGCAGTGGCGGGGTGGTCCTAGCCATGGGGAAGGCACCAGGGCTGGGATCCCGCCCCATGTTCTGTGCTGTCCTGCGGGCCACCCCCTGCCCTCAGCCTGCAGTTCTCACTCATTCTGTCGAAGTGGGCAGCTTCCACGCTGGGGTCTGCTGCACTCAGCCCAGCCTGAGTGACTATGGATGTCCTCTTCCAGCTGAGGAAATGGGGCTGGAGACTAGGCCTCCAGGGCACCACCTCCTCTGGGGCCTACGGTTTCAGCTGTGGCACCCAGAGCCTGGGCAGGCACGTGGGTGTCTTAGCTGAATGTGGTTGTGGGTTGAACTTTACCCAGCACCATGCCAGGTGACTTCTGTTTGATTCCTAGGGCACCTCCTACAGGATTTTTGCCCCATCCTACAGTTGGGGCAGCAGTAACATTCCCAGGGACTGGCGTACCCCAGGCCAGAGCCTGGTGTGGACCCTGGCTTGCCTGACGCTGGCCGCTGTTCTTGGCCACAGCTTCCCTAGCCCACCCCCACCCCTCTGGAAAGGTGGTTTCTGGGGCCCAGTAGAGTCTGAGAAGCCAGTCTGGGCTGGAGTTGGGTCAGGTTTCCCTGCTACAGCCAAAGAGGAGCCTCCGAGTCCCCTGGGCCCAGCAGCCCTTGATTGTGAGGCAGATGCACTGATTCTGACAGTCACCCCCATGCCACCCACCTTCCCCTGTAGCTGGGAAGCTTTGGGCCTGGGCTGAAAACCTGGCCACCTGTCCCAGCACCCTGGCAAGTCCCTTCTCTGAGCCTCTGTCCCCTCATCTGTAGAATGGGGATAATATCACGAGTGCTATGGAGAGAGTTTTAAACCAGATAATGTGGCCAGAGCCCCCTGTGTAGAGTCTGGCACAGTGTGAGTGCCTGGCTGCAGACCCCAGCCCATGGGCCGCCACAGCACTGCTGGGGCAGGGGAGGGGCTGCCATAGCCCCTTAAGCCTCAGGAGCCCCTGGCCAACAAGAGCCCCCGCTCCCCAGCAAGGCTGTTATCCCTCTGCGGCATAGACACTGTTGGTGGAGTGAGGGATGTGTGTCCCCCCTGGATCAGCAAGGCCCCAGTCTCTGCCAGGCAGGACCATTGGGGAGCCTGAGGCCACACTCTGGGACAGCCCCAGAGCAGAGGTCAGGCTGGGCTGGGCCACTGGACAGGGCCATGTGGAAGGTTGGGAGTGGGGTCTCTGGGTGCTGTCCCTTTGTATTACCAAGGGAGAAACAAGCTTGGGGGCTGCTTGGTGACCTTTCCAAGGTCCTGAGGACAGGGAGTGGGACCGGTCCCCAGACTCACACACACCTCCTTTCCTGCTATCCTGAGTCCCATGATCTCCTTGGCCTTGTCTTCCCCTGTCCTGTGCAGGCCTCTCAGCCCCCTCCCCCCACTTCCCCCACTGATATCAGGGCCCAGCCTCCCTGCACCCCCCCCCAGCCCAGCCGCTGCGGCTGAGAAGCTGCTGGCTCAGGAGCCTCTAGCTTTTGCTGAGTGAGCAGGTCCAGAGGTGCTGTCTTGGCACAAACCACCGCTGGCCGAGCCCTGTCCCTCCCTTCCCTCTCCAGGGTCTGCTTCCAAGGGGGGAGTGTGGATGGGGGCGGGGAGGGAGCACAGGCCCTGCTCTGCCTCCAGGGTCTTCCCCTTCAGGGAGGGGTGGGTCCTGAGGTCACAAGGCAGGCCAGGGAGAGCTAGGACTACTCACCAAGTTCAGAGGGGCAGGAAGTGGGTCTGCCTTGCCCAGGCTGTTGGCAGCGTCTTCCTGCCCCGGCCCTGTCTGCCCTGGCCCCGTCCTTCCTCTCTGGTCCAGCCCCAAAGGGGTGGAATTTGCATGAACTGTGTCAATGGAGGCAGCTTCCGTCTAAGTCCTCCTGGGTGCCAAGGTTTGACACACGTCCCCTCTGATCGTATCACCTTTGAGGTAGGGTCCTTGGAATTGGCTCCACCTTATAAGAGCAGAGACTTGTGTTCTCCGCCCTGGCACGTTTGCAGTCACCTGCGTGCACAGCTGAGCTGTGTGCTGACCACCTACTGTGTGCCAGCACGGCCCTCGGCCTTGGCCGAGGCGGGTAGTTGATAGAGGAATGAGCCTTGTCCTTGCCCCCAAGAGACCTTGTGCCTGGTCATTTGCCCTTGTGACAACCCTGATGATAGCTGGCAGTGTCCCAATCTTCAGATGGAAACACTGAGGCCCCAGTGGCCGGTGCGTTGCCCAGGGTAAGTCCCTGGACGCAGCTCTCCGGGTCTCAGGACCCCACCCTGTGCCGTCTGATCCTCTTGTCTGTCTCCAGCCCGCCCCAGCCAGACCAGGGCCTCCCACCGCCCCTCCCAGCCGTCCCGGTCCCCTGGAAGAGCGTGGGCCCCTGCAAAGGCCGCAGGGAGTCCCCAGGAGCCCTGGTGGAGACCTCTGCAGGGGAGGAGCCCCAAGGTGAGGAGGGGCCGGCCGCCCAGCTGGACGTGTCCCGCCTGCGCAGCTCTTCCATGGAGATCCGCGAGAAGGGCTCCGAGTTCCTGAAGGAGGAGCTGCACAGAGCACAGAAGGTGGGTGCCTGCGGGCAGGTAGGGGGCTGGGGGGGGAGGAGTCGTCCTAGGAGAACCGCGGGCTGCACCCTCTGAGTGCCCGGAGATGTGCCGAAGGGAGTGAGATCGTGCCCTCGCCGAGGCCGACCTCACGCCAGGCCTGTGCTGGGCACTCTGGAAGTGCCCGGCGTCCCCAGCTCGTGACTTACCTGAAAACCTGCTCCACGCCGTAGTGCACGAGCAGGGGCTTTGCCTCATGCTCCGGGCTAAGCGGGACACACATCACTAGCTGTCAGGCCCCAGAGGAAGCAAGCTTGGGGCCAGAACCCCACGTAAGATGAGCGGGGGCGGGGCGGGGACAGAGCCTGGTCAGGTGGGCCTGGGCCCCACTGTGCCAGGCCTGGGCCCCCTAGGGGCTAACGGCCCCTGCCCCCGGCCCCCAGGAGCTGAAGCTGAAGGACGAGGAATGCGAGCGTCTGTCCAAGGTGCGGGAGCAGCTGGAGCAGGAGCTGGAGGAGCTGACGGCCAGCCTGTTTGAGGTCTGCCGGCTGGGGGGCATCCTGGGGTGGGTCACCCAGACATCCGTCGGCTCCCGGTCACTCACGCTGGGGCTGCCCTCTTCCCAGGAAGCCCACAAGATGGTTCGAGAAGCCAACATGAAGCAGGCAGCATCAGAAAAGCAGCTGAAGGAGGCTCGGGGCAAGGTGAGGCCCGTCCCCATCTGCCCAGGCTAGCCTGCCTCCCGGCCCAGCGGGCACTGGCCCTCGACACCAGCCGGACCTCACCTGGCTGCTGGCCCAGGGAGGGCAGGGCGGGGTGTCTGAGATCACACGGCCCAGCTCCCCGGGACTCCACTGTCCTTGTGCTGTCACAGAGACTTTCTGGAGCCTTCCAGGGGTAGGAGGATCCTGTGGTCTTTGTAATTTCTTCTCCCTTCTCCCAGCCCCGCCTTACAGAGCAGAAACCTCGCTCACCTCGTCTGTGTGGGCCTGGGCAAGTAGCTCCCTCTCTCTGAGCCTGGTTGCCCACCTGTGAAATGTGGGGCCGGAGCCATTCCTGGCTCCTGGGAGCCCCAGAACTCTAGTGGGAAGCCCAGCCAACTGCCACACGCTTGCTCTCGACAGAGGCCTGTTCACAGAGTGACCTTGGGTGGGCCATGTCTGGTCTTTGAGCCTCAGCTTCCCTATCTGTAAAATGGGTGTCTGGGTCCCTGCCCTGAAGGCTGTTGCAAGGGTGACGTGCAGGGTTAGGTGTTAGTTGCTGTCAGGGCATGCGGTTCTGAGCTGGGCTGATAGGCGGTGATAGCTGAGGTGGCATCAAGCCCAGGGTTGACGGCCATCCCATCCTGTCCAGATCGACATGCTGCAGGCGGAGGTGACAGCCTTGAAGACACTGGTCATCACATCCACACCAGCCTCACCCAACCGCGAGCTCCACCCACAGCTTCTGAGCCCCACCAAGGCCGGGCCCCGAAAGGGCCACTCGCGCCATAAGAGCACCAGCAGTGCCCTCTGCCCTGCCTTGTGCCCCGCTGCGGGCCACAGCCTCACCCCAGACAGGGAGGGCAAAGAGGTAAGGGCAGCACGCAGGCGGCGGGCACAGGGGAGGGGAGGCGAGGCGGTGCTCGCCAGCCATCGGCAGGGTCAGAGCCCGGCGAGGACCAGCCGGCCCCTCTGGCACTGCCCTGCCCCCTCTGCGCCTCTCTGCGCCTCTGCCTCCGCTGGGCTGCGGGGGCTGGGCAGCGTCCTTCTCTTCAACTTCCTATGATGGGGGTGCTTGGCCGTCGGCCTCCAGGGTGTACGGTCTGGGGGCGCTGACACCCCTCCCTGCCCTGCCGACTCTAGCAGGTGGTGGTGGTCTCCGCGACTGAGGCTGACTTTGGCCCTGAGGTCTGCCCTCGGAGGGCTGCTGCAGACACACGCTCCCTTGGCCTTCAGAGGCTGGGCAGGGGCCACTGGGCCTCTCGAGGACCCTCAGTGATAGTCCTGTACTCGAGGGCCCTCAGCACTTTCCGACTGTGGTGCCGAGACAAATGTGGCCTTTGGAGAGGTCGCTGGTGCCCACCCACCCGCTCCGTCCCGGCCTCCGTCTCTGTCCCTGGGGCTTCCGGGGGGAGGTGCAGGGTCTCACTCTCCTTCACTGACCTCTCCTCCTTCCTCCTGTCTGTCTCTGTGCACCTGTCTGTCTGTCTGTCTGTCCTGCCCGCCCAGCCCGGGCTGGCCCCACTGCTCTCTCTGCTTCTCTGCGTGGTGCCCAGCAAGGCGGTTCACCTCACCTACGAGCCAGCCTGGCAGCTCCTGCCCGGGCAGCCACCCTCGGCCCCCACCTCCGCTCCCTCTCTCTCCTTTTCCCGACAGGTAATGGCTCTGGGGCGGGGGCTGCCCCCTGCCGCCCTCAATCTCCCTCCTGCATGCGGCTGGCCAGCTCCCTGGAGCGGGCAGCCCGTGTGTGTCCCCTCTGAGCACATGTGCCTGTGTGTGCTTCCCGTGCCTGTGGTCCCCACAGTGCGCTCTTCCACTCTTCCTCCTTGAGGAGGCAGTGAGGGTCGCCAGGACGAGGCCCTGGACCTGAGTCTGTAATCTTGTAGCTCCAAGAAACTTAAAACACACCTAGAAATACAACTTTTTTTTTTTTTGAGACAGAATCTCACTTTGTTGCCCAGGCTAGAGTGAGTGCTGTGGCGTCAGCCTAGCTCACAGCAACCTCAAACTCCTGGGCTCAAGCCATCCTGCTGCCTCAGCCTCCCGAGTAGCTGGGACTACAGGCATGTGCCACCATGCCTCGCTAATTTTTTCTATATATATTAGTTGGCCAATTAATTTCTTTCTATTTTTAGTAGAGACGGGGGTCTCGCTCTTGCTCAGGCTGGTTTGGAACTCCTGACCTCGAGCAATCTGCCCGCCTCGGCCTCCCAGAGTGCTAGGATTACAGGCGTGAGCCACCACACCCGGCCCAACTTTTAGTTTTAAATTATTTGGTGCAAAAGCAGAAAGGAGTTCTTCTGCGGGGCCTGGCTCCCCTCCCCTTTGGCCCAGCACCCCTCTGCCGAGCTGCCCTCAGCGCCTGAGTGCCCCAACCCCGCTCGCCCTCCCCCGCAGGTGGACACGACCCTGTTTGCAGAGTTCCAGGCCTGGAGGGAGTCGCCCACCCTGGACAAGACCTGCCCCTTCCTGGGAAGGGTGTACCGGGAGGACGTGGGCCCCTGCCTGGACTTCACGATGCAGGAGGTGAGGCAAGGGAGGGGGGCCCGCTGGGGTGCCCGGCCCCTCCACCCCTCAGCCGGGGCCCAGCCCCTCACCACCCCGCCTGCCGCCCCCGGGTCTGCCGCAGCTCTCCGCGCTGGTTCTCGCTGCCGTGGAGGACAACACGCTCACCATCGAGCCCGTGGCTTCACAGACGCCGCCCACGGTGAAGGTGGCCGAGGTTGAGTGCGGCAGCGCCAAGTAAGCTCAGCCCTTAGCCCTGTCCTGACCACCCAGGGAAGCCCCTAGAAGCCTTGGGCTGTTCCGAAGGGGTAGCCAGGGAGGCCTCCCGGGGCCCGAGGGTGGGCAGGGGCACCTGATAGAAGGAGGACTGTCACTGCCCCACGCAGGGCAAGGAGACATCTTTGCAAGAATCCCCGTGGCCCCCAGGCTCTCCAGGGAGGCCGGGAGCTGGGTCTCCCTCTCTCTGGCTGGCCCGACGTGGGCTCCCTCCCCGCCCCTGTCTGGAAGCGACTGTCAGTTGCTGGCTCTGCCTCCTGCCAGTGAGTGACCCAGCAGCCTGGCAGTTGTCCTCCCGCTGCTCAGCGGGCATTGAGCGGGGCAGCCGCAGAACAAAACAGTCAGGGCAGAACAAGGGGCAGAGATTGGGGAGGATTTCCTCCTGGCAGCCCAAGATCTGGCGGGAGGGGCCGGGCTGGCGCCGTGCTGGGAGCCTCTGTCATGGAGCGGAGCAGAGCATTTGAGCTTGTCTTGAAGGATGAATAGCAATTTGCCAAGAAGGGCAGGGCCTTTCGGGCAGAGGGAACAGAATGAGCGAAGGTATGAGAAGCAGAGCTATTAACAGAAACACCACTGGGCAATGGGCAGAGCAGTGAGTGGGCAAGGAGTTGGGGCTGGGACCGCAGGGGCTGTTGGGGGCAAGAGTGTAAGGAGCCTTTATAGGTTTGGGATTTAACCAGCTAGGCTAGTGCTCCATAAGCATCAACAGGTGCTCCCTGAAAGGAGGGCTGTCTGGTCCATTCACAGTGAACATGGAGGCAACAAATGCTCTGATAAGTCCTGCAGCCAAGGAGTTTTTTTAACCTTTTTTTACTTGGGATTCTATATTTCTTGGGCCATAGGAAAGCAATGGGGAAAGATGGTGGCTTAGATGTGGATGTGGGTTTTTGGAGGAGCCCCTGACTGTCATGTGGAAAAGAAAGAGAGAAGTGAGGCTCAGGCTGGTTGGAAGGAGCTGAGGGAAGGCAAAGGCCCTGCTGCCATCGCCTGGCCTGGGGACTTGGTGACTAAGGAGGGGTGAGGAGGAGAGAGATGAACAGATGATGCCCCAGAGAGGAGCAGGATTTGGGGGTGGGGGACCACATGGTGAGGTGCTCAGGGCCAACTGCCACTGGGTATGTGGTTGGCTGAAGATGCTGAGTGAGGTCATCCAGGCCTGGGGTGGGGACAGAAGGTGACACAGGGCGGGGCTCTGAGAGGGGCTGGTTGGCGTGCAGCCCAGGACCACGTGGGGTCAGAGGGCCAGTGGGGGCAGCTGGACAAAGCAGGTGAGTGCCTTGGTGCTGGGAAGGGAGAGGCAGCCACACCCCAACTCCTGCCTAGTTGGGGGAAGGGGTGACTGGGCCTGAGGTCCCCAGTAAAGTTGGGGGGCATATTTGGTGGTCGCAGAGGGTGGGGCTTTGGTACACCTGGCTGAGATTAAGCCCTTTCGCCCAATAAGGACAAGGCCCGGGGTCTCCAGGTAGGGTCCAGCTTGGTTTATAGGTGTATCCCAGGACTGCTGGGGCTGCTCCCCCTCAGCCTGGCCCCCGAGCCCTCCGCCTGCCCCTCCCCCCGTGCCTCCTCTGGCTGCTGTGTCTCCCCCCTCCCCCCCCCCCCCCCCCCCCCCCCCGCCCCGCATGCACGACTAGGGGAGCCCTAGCCAGCCCACGGCCCCCTTGCTTCCTCCCAGCACGTGTGCCCTGAGTGGGCTGGCCCGTGTCTGCCGCCACCGCATCCGGCTCGGGGACTCTGAGAGCCACTACTACATCTCGCCATCCTCCCGGGCCAGGGTGAGTCATCCTTTGCAAGTGTCACTTGGCTCCTTAGAGGCCATGTGGGCTGGGACCCTGGTCTCCAGGCCTGGGAGTACAAGCAGGGCTACACTTCGATCTACAGAACAGGTGCAGAGACTGACTCGGGCCACACGGCCAAGCTCGGTGTAGCAGTTTGCTACTGCTGCATGACAAATACTGCCAGCATGGTGGCACAAAACAACATACACTTGTGACTTCCCAGCTCTCCTGGGTCAGGAGTCCGGGCTATCCCTGGGACTTGTAAGGCTGCAGTCAAGGTGTCATCTGGGCTGTGTGTGTTCCCTTTTGGAGTTCAAGGTCCTGTTCCAAGCTCACATGGCTATTGGCAGGATTCAGTTCCTTGCGGTTGAGGGACTAAGGTCCCTCAGTTTTCTTGCTGGCTGCTGGCCGGGGACACTCAGATTCCTAGTAAAAGGAGCAAAAGAGGGCATGTTTGGAAACACGTACATAGTGACCCGGCATGAGGACTCATCTCAGACCTAGAGGGGCTCCTCGCAGGGACTACAGTGGGCACATGTCCCCTCGGGCAGCAGACTGCTCCTCAACCCTTGTGGGGCAGCACCGTGTTCCTGCTCACTGGGTTGGTCCCCTGACCTCATGGCACTCCTGACACCACCCTGTCTTTGCCAGGCCACTGAGAACCACCCCTCAGCCCCCCTTTGTCCTCTGGCAGGTTCTCCTGATGTGTGAGGGCCCTGCAGGAGCGTTGCCTCTCCCTACAGCTCCCTCCGCTCCCCAGCCCGTGGGTGTCCCACTCACTCAGTGTCCTCTCCCGCAGAGCGCTGAGCATTCAGTAGGGGCTATTGTGGGTGCAGCTGCCAGCGCCTTGCACTCTGTCACAGGCTGGGTCCCTTAGGCAGAGCCCAAGATGGAGATGTTGCGCAGCTGTCAGGAGAGCCAGGGAAGCAGGGTGGGCGGAGCCCAGGTTCTGCCCCGCCCAGATCCACCGGCTCTGGAGCAGAGTTGGGACCACCCCAAGCCAAGGGGGCTGGGCTTTTTTATTTCTCCCCCATTGGCTGAGGTCTGCAGGATAGGGGTGCAGGTGGGGCCACCTGGTTAGTGGCCAACACTCCCAGCAGCTGGGAGGTGGGGCCCCAGCCTGGGGAAGGGGCCGGGGCAGGGCACCACCAGCACCCTCCCCACCGTGTGACAGTCCTCAAGGCAGGGCCCTAGGTGCGTGGAGCAGGCCTCCTGCCTGGCTGGGGGCTTCGAGCACCAGGACCCAGGTGGGCAGCTTCTGATGCCCTCGCGCTTCCCGCTGTTACAAACGGCACCACACTGAGACCCGGCTGGCCCGGACCTCCAGCCAGAGCAAGCGGGCCCCTGGGGTGCACAGGTCTGGGCCTGCCTGGTTTCCTCACTCGGCTGGGCGAGCTGCATAATCGATATCGAGTGGCTTCACCTTTGGTGGCTCTCAATGATCAGCACTTCCGCCTCATTTGCGACGCGTGCTTGATGAGAGGGTAGCTGCCGCTGTTATTACCAGGAGTAGGGCTAGTCTTGCTGCTGCCGTGACAACTTTAACGCCCAGCCCGGTCTGAGTCACGGAGAATTACCTGGCTCCGGCGGGGACCTGGGCCTTCCTGCTTTGGTCTCAGAGCCTCCCTGGCTGGCTGGGGGACCCGAGTGTCGGGGCTGGCGGGTCACACCCTCCTCGCTCCTGCCTGCAGATCACCGCAGTGTGCAACTTCTTCACCTACATCCGCTACATCCAGCAAGGCCTGGTGCGGCAGGACGGTGAGCGCCCCTGGTGGCCAGTGGCGGGATGGCATGCGGGGCGGGCTGGGAGGACGGAGGCCTTCCGGGTGGACCTGGCCCTGGCCCAGGCAGGACACTGGGGCTTCTCAGCCAGGAGGCCAGCGAGGGGGAAGGTTGTGGGTTGGTAAAGGGCTCACAGACCTCCTGGGTTCTGAGTCCTGTGGAGAGGGCGAGCTGCAGACAGAGCCTCCCGGGTACCTGGGGCTGCCCTGCTTGGTCTTTCTCCTGCCCGGAGAGCAGGAATTCCAGCAACAGAAATGCAGTGCCTAGGACCTGCAGGGACTGCAGTCCTGTCATTAGCCTGGCATTGGAGGCCCTGCACCATGGGACCTCTCCTGTGACTCTTCCCTGCTCCTGGTGTGGTCACCTCGTGGTCACCTGAACACAGGCTTGCCACCTCCAGACCTTTGCTCCTACTGTACCCCTTGCCTGGCAGGTCCCCTGTCCTCTGCCACCAAACTCTGTCCCCTGGCGAATCTCCTGAACCAGTTTTGCCCAACCCTCTGAGTAAGGAGCTGTCTCCTCCCCGTCTTGGAGATCAAGTCCCCTTGGACAGCAGGGGCAGTGCACACTGGCTGTTCACACCTGCCAGGCCAGGGAAGGGTGTTTGAGGACCTGCCTCCCAGGTGCCCGGAGTGACACTGGCCCCACTCACTGCTCAGGGTCCCTGCGACACTCCAGGGAGATGGGGCTGGACAACATTTATAACGTGTCCAGTGCAGTTCCTGGGTCCGGGGGCGTCACCGTTGAGTGTGTGGCAGTGTGTACGTGCTTGTCTGTATCAGGCCCTGGGGCTGGCATCGGCGTGTGCAGTACTCATCAGTTTCCAAGGCTCGGAGTGGAGCCTCAGGAAAGGTCCAGCCACTTGCCAAGGTCATCTATCCTGGAGGTCTGGGCCCTAGGGTGCCATGCCAGCTTCCCTGCCCAAAGCTAGGGGGACGAGGCCAGGCCATCTGCCTCAGGTGGCCCTGAGCTGGCCCTGAGCTGTCCACTGTCTCTTTCTGCCTGCAGCGGAGCCGATGTTCTGGGAGGTCACCAGGCTGCGGAAGGAGATGTCACTGGCCAAGCTTGGCTTCTTCCCCCAGGAGGTTTAGGGCATGGCCTTGCCTGGAGGGGGCTCTGAGCCGGAGCAAACACCTGCCCCAGGACAAGCAGGCAGAGAGGGAGACAGGGTCCTGGAGCCAGCCCTGAGCCGGAAGCCAAACGGATGGACCAGTGGACAGCTAAGCCAGCACACGTCTGTCCTGACAGACCGGCCTGGACTTCATGAGAAGACCCTTCTCTCGTCCCCACTGGGTCCTGCAACCATCAAGGGGATTTCAAGAAAACACCAAAGACCAAGGAGCTTGGAGCCATACTGGGGTGGAGGTGTTTAGCTCTTGGGAAGGGACACCTGAGGCAGTCAGTACCCCCTCCCTGGTTCCTTGAGTGCCTTGTTGCTGGCATATCTTCAGAAAGGGACTGCTGGGGTGGCCAGGTAGCCAGGGCATCCTCCACCCCAGATCCCAAGCCCTGGGCCACAAGCACCCCCTGTGACCATCCCACACCTCATTCCTTAATGACCTCCGAGAGCCACAACAACAGGGCCAGGAGGGCTGGCAGGGCCCCCACCGCTCGCCCAGCCAGCCTGTGCGTGGCTGGGCACTGCCCCAGGGTGTTCTGAGATGAGTCAGGGCCCCCTTCATAACGGCCTCCCCTGTCACCTCCCCTCCCTCCCCCATCCAGCCCTGTGCTCCCGGAGGCCCTGCTCGTAAAGCCACTGGAGGGATTGATAAGACACAGGCAGGGCCTCAGGACACCAGCGCCTGTTTTCAGCTGTGGGTGGCCGTGCAGACAACGGGCCTTGCATGTGGGACCAGGCGGGGCAGGCAGGACCGGCCCTCCCTCACCTGCCACAGCCCCCTCAGGACCAGGGTTAGGGGCTCCGACCTGGACACATCTCTCACCACGTCAGGATTTCCTTCTTTGAGTGGAATGTAACACGATCTCTATTTAATAAAGGAAGGCTTTGTTGGTAGAGATTGGGCGGCCACGAGCCTTCACTCCTGCGCCCTGGGGCTCCGGCCAAGGCTTGGGCATCTGAAGGAATGAAACGAAATCCTTTCCTTGCCCGCCCTCGTGCTTGGGATTAAACCCAAATCCCGAAGCCACCCCACCACAGCCACCACCATTCTTTGCTGTAGGGAGGACTGTTTGAGTCCTCTCTTAGTGTTCTGTGGGGCTGTGGTCACTGAGGCAGGAGCCGGCGTCCCCTCCTGGTGAGCAGTGGCCTGCTGTTGGGGAGAACGGTCTGAGGCCGGCTCTGCCACTGCCTTGCCGTGGCTCCTTGGAAAGTCCCCATGGGTCTCCTCGCCCTCAGAGATGGCCAGCTCCAGTCTAATAGAAGCCCGGAGCTTGGGGTCAGAGCATCAAGCTGCCCGGTGCTCAGCAGGACCATGGCAGGATTGATTGGTGATGTCTGGCGGCAGCACAGGCACGGACTGGGAAAGCTCTGGGTTTCTCAGCCCAGGTCTTAGATGGGTTCTCAGCAAAGGGTCACAGGTAGAAGAAGTTGCCCAGGGGTTGGCCAGGACCTCAGAGGACCCAGAGTGGGGTTGGGGAGGTATTTTGTGCCTGGTCCCCTCTACACCTGGAGGGGTGTGGTCCCAGACCAGTAGGGGTCCTTCCTGGGGGTGGGGTGAATGCAGCAGCTTCTAGGTTGGGTCAGTGTCTACTGGGGCTGGTGACATCTCATGGGGACTTTACTATTGGCCTGAGGCCTTGGGGCCACCTCGGCTGGTAGGTCAGGCCAGCAGTGGACCAGCCATGACTCCATCAAACCCTCCATCCTATTGCCCTGTCCAGCCTTTCCCAAGGGGTCTCCTGCCTCCCCAGTTGCCCTTGGTCCCCCCTTCCTCTCCCTGCTCCACCTGTGATTTGAGTCCCCTCCCTATCTCCCCAGCACCTTTAGATGCTCACTACTTGTGCCTCCTGTCACAAACACGCATTCATTCACTCACAAGGACCAGGCTTCTCCTCCTTAGTAGAGGCAGCCCTGCTGTGCCTGCCCCTGCCGTAGCATTTCCTGTCATCAGGCCCCCGGTGGGGCCATGGTGAACAGGAAACAGCTGGGATACCCAGAGGATACACACGCACACGCTCTGGCCTCTGTATCTCCCAGCGATGGCTCGTATCTGAGCACGGGCCAGGTGCCTGGCATGGTTCTAAACACTTTAAATGAACTAATTCACTTAATCCTCACGGCAACCTTAGAAAATACTATTACCCCCATTTTACAGCTGAATGAGGCGAGGCCCAGAGAGGTCACGAAGAGGAAACGGTGGCCCCAGGAGAGAAATAACGAGCCTGGCACTGGAGCTAATGGCATCAGCTAGCATCCTGCATGCCTTTTGCTAAACACCTACAATGTGCCTGGCCCTGAATTAGGCCCTTACCTGTTCTAAGAGATGTAGAGACAGGCTTGGGCAGTGGCAGAGCTAAAATTTGAATCCAGGTTTGTTTCCCACACTCTACCCCAGATCGGGAGGGGTGGCCCTCCCCTGAGGAGCTCAGGGCTTTGGGTCTCAGAGCTGCCTGGGGAGGGTTAGCTGACATCAGCCACACAGGGGTTGTTCCTCTTATATGAATTTTCTAGAAAACCCACTTGGGCCTCTCTAAGTGCTCCCGGGGCACATGTGAGTCACTTTAGCCCTCTTTGGCCACCTCTTAAAAGCCAGCACTGATCCCAGCCTTTGAGGGTAGAGGGACTGGGCCTTGTGCATTGCTCCTCTGATCACACCGTCTGCCAAGCCTGTCCCGATTGGAGTCCCACCAGGGCTGTGTACCTGGGCAAAGGCACGCCTCTCTGGGCCTCAGTGTTATCCATGAGTTGGGAAGATAGGCCTAATGGTCTTTCGGCCCCTTCTTTTTCATTTCTTAAATCATGTTAAAGAAATTGCAAAATTGGCTGGGCGCGGTGGCTCACGCCTGTAATCCTAGCTCTCTGGGAGGCCGAGGTGGGCGGATCGTTTGAGCTCAGGAGTTCGAGACCAGCCTGAGCAAGAGCGAGACCCCATCTCTACTATAAATAGAAAGAAATTAATTGGCCAACTAATATATATAGAAAAAAATTAGCCGGGCATGGTGGCGCATGCCTGTAGTCCCAGCTACTTGGGAGGCTGAGGCAGCAGGATTGCTTGAGCCCAGGAGTTTGAGGTTGCTGTGAGCTAGGCTGATGCCACGGCACTCAC